>MDKI01046184.1:0-69044 GCA_005239505.1 Nicotiana paniculata
CCCCTCCCGACCTCTATAACCCTGTGCATTCGCACTCCCTTGAGTGAGTTCGCACTCCCTTGATAGCATTCGCATAGGGTAAAATACCTGGACACCAGAAAATGCATTAAACACAAAAATTTTCTATGTTTTCACACCCCGACACCTAGCCAAAACTCACCCGAGCCCTCGGGGCTCAAAACCAAATATACACACAACCTCATAAACATCCTACGGACTTATTCAAGTAATTAAACCACCCAGGTAACATCATAAACATCGATTAAACCTCAAAATCTATAGAAATCCTCAAAAACTCTATAAACTTCAAATTTTGCATTTAAGGTCCGAATCACGCCAAACGAAGTCTATTTATTTCCAAACTTCTCAAATAATACATATAAAACATATTGAGCCAATTCCGGGCTCTAGAACCACGATTCAGGCCCGATATCACAGGTTTCACCTCAAATTTCAGTTTCGAAAATATTTATATTTTTCAGAAAATAATTTTCTTTAAAAATCCATTTCTCGGGCTTGGGACCTCGGAATTCGATTCCGGGCATACGCCCAAGTCACATATTTTTCTACGGACCCTCCGGGACCATCAAATCATGGGTCCGGGACCGTTTACCAAAAATATTGACTGAAGTCAACTTTATTTAAATTTCCAATACAAAATTATCATTTTTATCAATTTTTCAGATAAAGGCTTCCGGCTACACGCCCGGGCTGCGCACATAAATCGAGGTGAGATAAAAGGAGGTTTTCACGACCTCGGAACACATAATTAGCTAGAAATATACGGGATGACCTTTTGGGTCATCACAATCTCCCCTTCTTAGACAAACGTTCGTCCTCGAACGTGCTAAGATTCACTTTGAACTCATCCATTCACTGATTGCGCATTTCCAACACACACACCTGCGGGTGATCCCACGTCACCCCATCCTACATAAGCCTGATGACACCATCACAACTGCCATATAGCCTTCTCATCATCATCGATAAGCCTCATACCTCAATACCTCACTTTCTACTCATTTCCAAAAGACCCGATTCTAAATCCATGTCCGTCATTAGCTACAACCAGCTGCATCAACTCAGGTGTACGCCCATAAGGCACGGACACACAACATAGCACATCACACATAGGCTCCATAGCACTTTTAATCACCATAACTACCCGAAATCAACTCAACATTGGCAATTAGTCCCATATATAGAAGAACTTTGTTTTCAAATCCCATAATACCGATAATGATGCAATAAACAAGAAGACCTCATTAGTGGACACCCGAATCATCGAGTCACAACTAACACTACCAGGCACACATCCCGCAACCGGAACTAAAGAAACATATAACGAAATGACTGAGTATGAAAGATAGAAGCATATAAAGGTACTATCAAACAAGCCAATATGCATAACTCTCTATCAGTACTGACTTACCAAAAGCCATATAAAAAGGAAGAAGCAACTCATATGAACAAATCACAAGGATCCCATCCTGATAAAAATTCCACCGCGGTACTCAGCCCGTTCCAAACATATCAAATCACAAAGAATCATGAGGGTCTCGCCCTCACTCTACGACACATGCCGAATATATATAATACCAATAAAGTTCACCCGCTAATTCACCTCGGCTAACAAAATCATAGCGCTCACTTACTCACATCTCAATGGAGTATCAAATCACAGCTCGAAAATAAAATACTCGGGAGAGTCACATAAAGTTTACCACGAAGGACGACATGGACTCACTTCCAGTTTCACCACTAGAAAGGATGAATAAAACAATGACAGACACGGCTACTACTCATAGAATCTATCAATAGGAGCAAGCACAAAAATAGAGTGCAATACATGAAACTCACTCATAAATGAGACAACAAAAAAGGGAACTCGTCCCGACCGGTAGAACTGTAATGAAATACAATCGGTGCCCCTCTGTGTAACATCAAAACATATTTGGGTGATGATATATGGCACAACGGCCTCTATTTACTATATGCAACACAACAATGAGTGGGGTCTCCCCCTCTTAGGCGCCCTCTATTCCCTTGAACACCCTGCTATAACTCTCCCACCTGAATCCTGGAACAGTCTCTCACCATGTGGCTAACATCTCCACACTGAAAACAATCTCACTGCCGATGTGACTGTGGAAAACATACAATACGGATTCTTTGAGACCCATGAGTATCTGAAACGCTCCCATGCGAAGCTGGTAATGCAACTAAACTGGTTGGCCCAAGATTCTCTACCGTGCCTGAGTCCCTCAATGAATCTACGGACTCGCCTCCTAACTGAAGCAACCAAGTGAGGTGTATATCTGGCCAACTCACTGAATTTGACGACGTACTCCAATGGTGACATAGCTCCCTTACGCAACTGCTCAAACTCCGTGCGCCGTACATCCCGATGGAACTGAGGTGCAACCTCCCTCAAAACATCTCCGAATACTGAATCCATCCTAATAAAGCTAACTCGGTCAGGCTACCCCAACTCACATGCCGCCACCATTGATCAATCCACTACTCTGGACCTGAGACGTGACAAAAGCAATCCCGCTCATCTCCACAATACCTGAGGTATGAAGAATATGGTGACACTCATCCAGAAAACCATGGGCATTACCCGCCGCCATCCAATGAAAGATAGAAGGGTGGTACTTCCATTACCTCTAAATCCCAAGGTGCTCTACCTCCGATGTTGTTGTCCTAACCACAGGCTGAACTGAAACCACATGCCATGCTACCATGATAACTGGAACTTGACCAATGTGATCTCACTGCTCTGGAGTGTAGATGGTGGGAGTCTGAACTCCTCCCCTGATCTGTGAAGTAATTGATGCACGAAAAATCAACTCTGCCTTAGTCGATGTACCAGTTGTACTCAAAACTGCGCTCAGGTCTCCTGAAATTCGAGGTAGCAAAAGGCACCCCCAGTACCTGTCCCCCAACTAGAGCTATTGGCGACTCCTCAACGGCTGCTCTGGTAGGCATCTTAACTACATCACGTGCTCCTCGTTGGCCTCTGCCTCTGAACCTTGCGACATTTGCTTCGGGGTAAAATCATCTGGAACCGTGGCTCGTGTCCTCACCATCGGTGAGAGAATGGAACGATAATTTCAAACTTCAAGATCAATGAACTTGCACGATAGGAATGAAGGAAGTGAAATTGTCTTAATAGTTCTGTAGCCTCTCGAAGATAAGTACAGACGTCTCCGTACTGATCCGCAAGACTCTACCAAAACCGCTTATGACTCGTAACACCTATGAACCTAGAGCTCTGATCCCAACTTGTCACGACTCAAATTTCCCTATGTTGGGTATCATGATGGAACCTAGTATGATCATACCACAGTGGTGCCCAGTAAGTATCAAGACTAACCTCGGTGAAGTAGTGACGAGGACTAGTCAAGACACCACCGGTCTAATAAGTAGAAAGGCATAAATGCATAAAACACCGAAACATAATATCTATCTAAAGATTTTTCAATATAAATGTAATGACCTGGCCGGTCGTTTTGCATTATCGGACTCCGTTCCCCTAAATGAAACTTCCCATAGCGGCTTTTTATGATTTATGACTTGCGGGGACTGGTGGTCCGGCATTCGGAGGTGTTTAGAGTGTTATAGGAACAAATGGTTCCTTAAAGTTGGCCTTTAAAACCAAGTTTGACTTTGGTCAACCTTTTGGGAAAATCACCTCGGAATCGAGTTTCGTTGGTTCCGGTAGCTTTGTGTGATGATTTGGACCTGCGTATGCTCGGAATGGGTTTCTGATGACCCAGGAGCGTTTCGGCGCCCAATATTGGAATAAGAAGTTCCTTAATTTCCTATTGTGGTTTTGGACGTGTTTTTGTGTTATTGAGGTCCGAACGGAATTTCGAGACAAGGAATATGGCAACGATTCTACATATTCAAGTTCATGACCAAGAAACCAAATCATCCCGGGAAGGGAATCAGCTATAACCAATCTCACTTAGACAATTAGCTTCACCGAATAAACTCAGTTTGAACAAATACTCAGTAAATAGGCAACATCAAAGAATACCATCAACACGGGCGGCCATCAATTAGACCCAAGTAATGCTTAAGAGGAAAATCATTTAAGTCACAAGGTACGACTCACGGGCATGCTTGACAAACGTATAGATACTCCAATTTCTTGTTAGACATTTATAGGGAGAGATTATACTAGTTCTAGTCACATAGGCAGCGTATGAAGGAAGACATAGCATGACGTTAGGAAAAACAAAGTCTTCATTTAAGTCAATTAAGATCTTATAAGAAACAAGGAATGCTAGACAAGTACGTCTAATTTGAATAGGAAGAGTTGAGACTAGAAACCAGGAATTCGGATATAAAACGTTCAATTCATATACGGGGAGCATAAGGACCCAAAATCCCTAAAGGGCAATCTATTTGAAAACAAGTCCGAGTACACACTCGTCACCTCGCGTACGCGGACTACAATCAACATAGAAGACTCAATCCTAAGGGGTAGTTCCCCCACACAAGGTTAGGCAAGATACTTACCTCGACTCCAAGAAATCCAAATCAAGCCTCTAGCACCGCTTTCCTTACGAACTCGACTCCAAATCAATCGTATCTAGACATAATCGACTCAATAACATCAATAAATGCTAAACAATTCAATTTAAATGCCTAATTATAGATTTCCCAACATTCTTCCAAAATTTTCAAAAATCAACCACGGGCCCGCTTGATCGAAACACGAGGTTCGAACTAAAACCCGATCACCCATTCACCCACGAGCCCGAATATATAATTTGTTTTGAAATCCGACCCCAAAACAAGGTCAAATTCCCAAATATTCAAAAAGCCCTAACTCTACCCAAAAATCCCAATTTCTACCTTTGATTTCATGTTTTTAGTCCTAGAATCTAATAGAGGTTAATGAAAATGGAAGAAAATGAAGTAAAGATCACTTATCTATGAAGCTATGGTGAAGTTTCCCTTCAAAGATCTCCCTAGGAGGTGTGGAGAAGAAGAAGTACTGAAAAAATGGGTTTATCCCATAATGGGTTCTGTTTTTGGTCTTTAAAAATAGCTGGGCAATTTAAAGCAGTGCGATCGCAGCAGGAGGACTGCGTTCGCGCAGGTCAACCTAGACTACCCCCCGCGATCTCATACACACTAATGTGTTCGCACAGTGTGTTTTGCTGCCCAACCCCCAGCTCCTGCTAGCCCTATACGTTCGCACCTGGTTGGGTGCGTTCGCACAACACTATCCAACCTCCTACCAAGATTACCCTGTGCGTTCGCATGGGGTCTCGTGCGTTCGCACAGAACAAATTTGACCCTGACCCCTCCTGACCTCTATAACCCTGTGCATTCGCACTCCCTTGAGTGCGTTCGCATAGGGTAAAATACCTAGACACCAGAAAATGTGTTAAACACCAGATTTTTCTATGTTTTCACACCCCGACACCTACCCGAAACTCACCCGAGCCCTCGGGGCTCAAAGCCAAATACACAGACAACCTCATAAACATCCTACGGACTTATTCAAGTAATTAGACCACCCAGATAACATTATAAACATCGAATAAAACCTCAAAATCTATAGAAATCCTCAAAAACTCTATATCTTCAAATTTTGCATTTAAGGTCCGAGTCACGCCAAACGAAGTCCGTTTATTTCCAAACTTCACAGATAATACATATAAAACATATTGAACCTGTTTCGGGCTCCATAACCAAGATACGGTCCTGATATCACAGGTTTCACCTCAAATTTCATTATCAAAAACCTTTATATTTTTTAGAAAATAATTTTCTTTAAAAATTCATTTCTCGGGCTTGGGACCTCGGAATTCGATTCCGGGCATATGCCCAAGTCCCATATTTTTCTACGGACCCTTTGGGACCATCAAATCACGGGTCCGGGTCCATTTACCAAAAACATTGACTAAAGTCAACTTTATTCAAATTTCCAATCCAAAATTATTATTTTTATCAATTTTTCACATAAAGGCTTCCCGGCTGCACGCCTGGGCTGCGCATGCAAATCGAGGTGAGATATAAGGAGGTTTTCACGACCTCGGAACAAAGAATTATCTAGAAATATACGGGATGACCTTTTGGGTCATCACACCTATATGCTGACTTCAAGAAGGTCCCATCAACTACTACAACTAGCCTACAATATTCCGAACCCTTGATTGATGTACTAATAGCAACAAATATATACAAAAAAATAATGATCATCGGTCTTCTTCAATTTAACTACCGACCCCGGATAAGTCTTTTCCAGAATATACAAATAACTAGCCAATCGACTGTAGGAGTCAGCAGGATGACCTCTCAAAAATTTCCAAGTCTTTTTCTTTGCTCTCCAAGCTTGCATGTATGTTAAGTTTACGCCGTGCTCAGATAACACATCAGTTTGTATGTCTTTTGGTTTGTAAATTATCTTAAGATCCGCATATTTTGGTGTAACCATGCTACCAACTACCATGACAGTAGGTTTGCATTGTATGTATGTATTGTCCATCAAAAAGCATGTGTGCAAGCTGTTGAATTTTTTAACCTTGAACATTGCTGAATCATTTATGCTGGTGGACTTGAAGTCCCATGTATACTTGTCCCTAACACATACCAGGAAGTAGCTACAGAATAAAAATAATTTAAACAATGGTATGAAAAATATAGATACACAAATAATAGGCTGTTTAAGCATAAAAAACTTATATTTAACAATTTATATACAAAATATTTACAAATTATCTACAATTTGTATACAATGATATTACAAACTATAGAACAAAAATACAAATTAAATAAAGACACGATTTTTGACCATTGAATTGTTCCTACCTTCTAGCACTATACATTTTCACCCTAAATTGAAACTTGTTCATGACAGAATAGTGCTTCATTCAACTGGAAATTGTTTGCTTGTCTTTGTATACTTGGTGTCATGACCCAAAATCCATAAGGTCGTGATGGCACCGGAAATCATTGTCAGGTGGGCCAATCATTAATTAATTGAAATAAATTTCCGGTTTTAGCATTTATGAAAAAAAAAAATTTCCTTTCACTTTATTACATATTAACTAAATAAAATCTGTTAAGTAAATAAAATGGTTTAAATAGTCCTATTTTAACAAATATATCCCAACACTTCCCAGAACCCGGTGTCACAAGTACATGAGCAATTTCTAAGAATTTTACAATTTCTAAAAAGCTTGTCCAAAATACAAGTGGATAAAGAAATTTAATAAAAATAAATACAGTACGAGGGAGACTCTGTCAGCTGCGGATCGCCTCCGGATAATGCAGCTCGCCTAAGTCTCCGAATCATCCACATTTCTATGAAAGTACCTGTGCAATAAAATGCACAGCAAGCGTAGCATGAGTATAAAAACAACGTGTACTCAGTAAATCGCCTGCCTAACCTCAGAGAGGTAGTGACGAGAGGTCGAATTAGACACTCACTAAGGGCCAACAAATTAATTAACAGCATAAGATGAACACAATAGGCATGTGAAGGTAGTAAAGCAGCAATATATATAAGGCACTGAAATCCAAGTAAATACTGGGAATAAAAAACAGTTACCACTTCCTCATTTTCCTCCGAATATTTTAAATAAACAATTTCCTCTTTGTTTTCCCACAAATAACCTTGTCACTTTTCTTTAAAATCCATGAAAAATATTTAACAATTTAGCATGCGCATACAGGATAAGGACAATCGTCCTGAACCGTCATAATAATCAACTATGTGCACTGCCGAGGATCGAATGGCCCGTACCAAAAGTTCACCTCTCAATAAAATACTCATGTTTATGCACTGTCGAGGATCGAACGGCCCGTACCAAAAGTGCATCTCTCAATATAATAATCATCTTTGTGCACTGGCGAAGATCGAACGGCCCGTCCCATAAGTGCACCTCTTAATATAATAATCATGTCTATGCACTGCCAAGGATCGAACGGCCCGCACCAAAAGTGCATTTTAAATCCGTCGTGGCGTACGTCCCGCTCCCATGAAAGTGGGGGAAATATCACTCCGCTCGCGGAATGTAAATTGCGAAGCGCTCACATGCAGTCAGGAACAATCAACAGTCCACCCTGAATACGTCGGGAAAATAAATACTCAAGTAAATGACAGATTTCTCTTTTAAAAACCATAAAATAGTGTTTAAATCCTTTTGAAATTCACTTGCCAAGTTTTTATAATGTTTGATAATACAATCTTATCCAGAAATTTGCCCGTGAAGGAAATCAATTCTCTTTTTAGATGGTTTATGAAAATAAACTCTAATCTTCCTTAGTCATTCAATTACAATTTTGGTTATATTAGCAGTCTAATATCACAGACAAGATGACAAATATAACAGGTAAAGCATGCTAGTGGGTCCTAGACTACCCGGACATGGCATAATAGTAGTTACGCACGGACTCCCATCACCTCGTGTGTACGTATCCCCCCCCCCAGATAGTAACACATACTTAATTAGTTCACCTAGGGGGACAATTCCCCCTCACAAAGTTAGAAAGGAGACTTACCTCGCTTCGAAGTTCCAATATCGGCTTCCAAGCTCTTCCGACGACTCTAACAGACGCACAACGCCCCAAAACTATCCAAACAACGACAAACCAATGAAAATATATTCTAATACTTGCAAAAATTTCAAATTATATAATTTTCCAACTCCGTTCAGTGAAATGAACAAAATGCCCTCAGGCCCACGTGCTCGGAATCTGAAATTTCTCGAAAATAAATTCTACCCATAGCTCCACTAGTTAAATATAAAATTTACTCTACATTCCATGCTCAATTTGTGGCTAAAAATCCAAATTACCATATTCTAGGTTCCTTTAAGATTTTCCCAATTTCCTACCAATTTCCATGTCTAATTCATGCATATAATCTTGTATTTAACTTTAAAACGGGAGGAATTTACTTACCTAGTGATGCTTGGTGGAAGACCCCTCTTGAAGCTCTCCAAATTCGCCCATACCAAGTGAAGACCCCTCTAACCCTCAGCATTCTCAAGGCTTCTAGTGTGTTCGCATAGGACAAACGGCCCCAGGCCCCCAGCTCGCTTTTCCTCTATGCGTTCGCACACCAGACCCTGCGTTCGCATAGCACAATCTAGCAGCCTTCACAAATGCACAAGCCAAATCCAAACAGCCTTCAAATCCTTCTATGCGATCGCACACCCACTCACGCGATTGCATAGAGTAAATACCTGCTGCACTCACACCAGAAAACCAGCAACCCTCTCAAGGCAAAAATTGACCCGTTGAGCATCCGAAACACGCCCAAGGCCCCCGAGACCTCAACCAAAACTACCAACCAGACCCAAAACCTCATTCGAACTTAGTCGAGCCTCGAAATCACATCAAACAATGCCGAAATCACGAATCACAACCCGACTCAAGCTTAATGAACTTAGAACTTTCAAACTTTCACATACGATGCCGAAACCTATAAAATCACGTCCGATTGACCTCAAACTTTGCACACAGGTCATATTCGACATTACGGACCTGCTCCAATTTCCAGAATCGCATTCCGACCCCGATATCAATTTTCACTTCCGGTCGGATTTCTCAAAAACCTTTAAATTTCTATCTTTAGCCAAATGACTCCAAAATGACCTATGGACATCCAAATTCACTTACAATCGCGCTCCCAACTCCAGAATCACCATACGAAGCTATTCCCAGCCTCGGAATCCAAACAAACATCAACATCACTGAAATGCACTTTAGGCCAAACTTAGGAAATTCTTTCAAAAATGTTGACTTCCACAATATGCATCGAAACGCTCTTGGGTTATCCAAAACCCGATCCAGACATACGCCCTAGTCCAAAATCATCATACGAACCTGCAAGAACTTTCAAATCCTGATTCGGAGGTCATTTACTCAAAATTCCAATCTTAGGTGATTCTTCCAACTTAAGGCTTCTGAAATGATAATTCTCTTTCCAAATCAACTCTAAACTTTCCGAAATTCAATTCCGACCACACCTACAAGTCATAATACCTTAAATGGAGTTGCTCACGACTTCAAACCGTTGAACGACGCGCTAGAGCTAAAAACGACTGGTCGGGTCGTTACATTCTCCTCCACTTAAACTGACGTTCGTCCTCGAATGTGCCAAGAACTGCTCTAGAGTTATCTGAAATCACAGTTTAACACCTCGAGCACCTGCACGTGCTACTACAACCAAGTTGAGTACATTAACTTGATCAAACCTTGAAATTTCTTCTTTTATCCATATAATAAGCTCAGAATTTATTCAAACACCTGAAATTTCTCTGCCAAGCCTAGTTCCAATATATGAACACCGTATCAACAGCCACACGAGGCACCAGAACACAACTGCGTACCTTTGCTGAATCGACACCATACACCGCATAATCCATCATCTGACCACAATGAATCCCCTTGAACCTTAATAGCCAGAATTCTACGAATCTGATGCTCCCAATGCACCTCATGATATATATACATACATCCTGCTATAATGCTGACGATACAACCACAATGGAGGAAATGTGTAGAAATTCGTACCCAACTGCAGAGTTAACAAATCCTTGAATACCTCATCTTGTCTAGAATCATCATTTCATTATGAACCTGAATAATGGTATTTGTTCTTTAATATACACTTCACATAACCTTATCGCACTGATCCCTGATCCAATAATCCCGTCTCACCCTGTACGAACCGCTCAGACAACAAATCACCCCAAACATGACCAATCGTCTCACATGATACCACATTGCGCCAATAGGACATAACTCGAACATGATAAACAAGAAATGACTCAGGAAGAGACTATTCAACTCACGCAAATAATATGAACTTTTCTCATAAATTAGGAAATAAAACATAAGAAAAATAAATACATATTAACCCTTCTCATTATCACATTGGCGCGGCGTGCAACCCGATCCAATAACATACCCCTGGCGGCGTTCCACCTGATCCCAGCATAAAACCCACATAGGAAAATATACACGGAGCTGATCGCTCACTATTACACAAATTACTGAATATCGATCATAAGCACGCTAAGTGCATAATGCCATCCTGGGGAGACGGATAAAGTCGCATGCTACAAAACTCAAGCACAACTGAGGTGCGATATTTATATATACACTTTGGATCTCAAGAGCTATCCTGCTCACATAACGTCCCCACTACACGAGACCTCAACACATATGAAATTAGCAGGCCGTTTCACAACTCACACGACACAAATCACAATAACATATGTATTTGACGAAGACAGAACAACATCCGTTGTTCTAATACATTTCCATGAAAAGCGCTCTACTGAAATGAGCACGCCTAGCTTATACGGAGCCCATAATCATATTTAAATCCATCCACAAACATCGAGCCACCTTGCTCGCACCAAACTAAGCTAATAACTTTTACCTGGGTCCATATTAACCCACTTTCTCTCATAATACACGAGAACAACCATCATCACCGGGACAAACACCCCATAATCCATAATCAACTGAACCGAACACCCTCCAAGCATAGATTCTCAAATAAACAATATTTCACTTCTTTATACTCAGTCCAAATCTTCAATCCATCAAGTGACTACATGTCACACTTTATACAATCTTTTCGCGGTCACGCTTCCACGACCTTCCACACAAGGTAGCAAGTCTGCGCATCCACCATTGGCCATACTACGTTGTAAGACGAATCAAGAACCCATAACCAGGGTACAAAGCCTCTTCCACCGAATCTCAATCTCAGGTGACACTGAAGATAACACCAGCTTACTCTGAACTTTCAAATCACTTTTTCTTGCTCTTCCGAGCTCATGACATCCTTATTAACACCGAGCCGCAATCTCGATTCTTACTCCCAGTTACATACTGCCTACCGCACCTAACATGCCAATATGAGGTAGCGCAAGAATTCCATCATAACTTCTGAACCACCAATAGGGTGAACACTTCATCATATACAAACCTTTTACTTAACTCAATTCAGGAGAACCATCTCAACACACGAATGAATACCCACAATCACCCAACATGCAAATCCTTAAGTAGTAGTCTATACCACCCTAACCCTTCCGGGATCCGCCTACACTTGACAGACCATATTACTTGAATGCTCCCACAAAAAATTCATTATGATGGCCGACAAGCCCCGCACACACCGGCACAACTAGGGGTGGGCATTCGGTACTTCGGTTCGGTATTTAAGAATTTCGGTTCAGTATATCGGTATTTGGTTTATCAATTGTGTATACCAAATACCGTACCAAAATATTTCGGTACGGTTCGGTATTTCTTATTTTGGTTCGGTACGGTTTCGGTTCGGTTTCAGTTTAAACCAAATCTATGTTATAAAGCTTTTGTCTATTCAAATCTGTAGCTTTTCGGGTTGAAAATATATAAAGACAACACCAAAAATAGATTGCAGATAACAAATATGTAAAAAAAAGAGGGCAAAAAGTACGAAACAAAATCATTATTTTGTTAATTATATATCTGTAAAATATATAATTGCTACAGAGTACAGAGAGATGCAAGTTTGAAGCAAAATAATCTTTTCTCATGTTACACGTAACACAAGCATAATCGTGTCTCGCAGACTCGCACTCTTACTCCAAAGATAGAGAAGCACAATATAATTTCCTAAAGAAATATGGTACTATGCAACCAATATTTTGGTAATCTTTCCAAATCGACCTTTCCGAGACTTCCTTTTTATTTTTAAATTCCTGTTACATAGGAGATTTGGAGATGAAAAGGAACAAGGACTTTAATGGAGTCCATCTCTTTGTATCAGATTTTCGTCAGTATCATTAGACTGTAGAAACTTGAATCCGATGTTTTCTCATTTTGTCAAGTTTTAACAGATCGTGAGATTGAAAATATAAAGAGAAATGTGAAAGCCAAAGTGAGAATCATGAATTACAAATCGAAGTATGGACAATTGATAGCAATAGAATTTAAAAACAAAGAGCTTCATGCCTAGCGGATCGCTTAAAAAATAAATCGTAAAAAAAAAAAAAAAAAATCGGTATTTCGGTATTTACCCAAATACCGAAATATCAAAAGTCCAATACCGTGTACCGAACCGAAATACCGAAATATCAAAATTTCTGTACCGAATTAGACCGAAATACCGAATTAATTCGGTTCGGTTCGGAATTCGATTTTTCGGATTTTATGCCCACCCCTAGGCACAACCACACGCACAACTTAATCACATCGAAGGAACTGATCACTGCCGCAAATGTGCCATTTCAACCATGGCTAATCAATCTATCTTATTTAACATCTTCAATTGCCTCAGGAATAATAGCAACTTCCTTCAACTCATAGCAAACTCAACCCTCACTCATCCCGAGTGAACTTGATTCACGAGGCCATGCTGCTTAAATCCCGCAACCCTCTCATACCCTCCTGATAATCTTTCTACAATCCGGAGTTTATTTCTCTCACTCATCCAATACTATCCTGCATGTTGAAATATGTCATAAAACATCCCAACCATCCTCTTTTTTCTCAGAAATTACTCTGCAAAAGCTCGATTCTCGATCATACTGCTGCCTGAAACCCTTAAACGCTGCATTCTTAAATTTTGAACTCACTGGGACCGCTATTGAGAGTCACCCACTCTGACTGGCCCCGAATACAATCAACTCCAACGCTCTCCTAGCACAGGAACACCATTTTCAATGAAACACGTGACCGAGTAACTATCCTGACAACTCAGCTATGCCTTAAGCAAAATTCTGAATCTTCCAAAGCCTAACCCTGGTCCGACATGGCCAACTTATGCACAAATTCATCAAATCCCACGCACTCCTTTCCCTTGGCTGTAATAACTTTCCAAAATGCCGACAATCAGCAACCTTATGAGAAGACAACCCTACAACCCAACTGTAGATGGTGGGACTCCCCCACTTAGCCCGAAACTACTCCTTGCACCACTCTAGACCCTTCCGAGATCCTTTCTCCTTTGATAACGCGATATTACTCAACCAATCCGTCCAAATTCTCTGACTAGCACTCCCTAAATACTCAAATTCTCTAGCATTATTCAAACATTCTGCCTCCTACCAAATAACCACTAGAACCCCTCACCGAGACCTGCCAACCATGCTACCGCTACCCTATTCACAGAAGATGACCCACATGTGGAAATCACCTGCGGACACCTTTCAACGATGCTGAAATGCACGCTCTCTGCGACTTCAATACCCCATCCTACGCCCTGCTTCACTTAACAACTTTACTAGTCTGTGCGCTCCTCATGGACATCCATTAAATGCACGACAATATCTTCAAATTCCAAGCTATGATGTCGCTCCCCCACTTTGCGACTGCTCGACTTTCGCTTCTTACACCTGGCCTCCTAGAAGTGGAGCCACCGCCTAGCCTCACTTCAGGACCATTCTCTGCCAACCGCATTCTTCAATACTTCTTCTCAATACTCTGACCCCACGCAACTGAAGAAACCATAGCACTGACAAACTTAACACATTTCATTCGATTAATGACGATGACTTCACGTCACAGGTGCATATCCCACCTCACTTGAAGACACAAGCCTTACTACTTTATTAACCCCAACCAGACCATTCATAACCCAAATGCCTTTCCTATGCCGAAACTAAGATACTGAAATCTCGAAATCACACTCTGAGAAGACCTCCCTTCAAACCATTCATCACCCCCAACATACGGGCAAGCATTCTATCATCATATCAACATCACACGATAACCAATCGCAACCATCATCACTACCTGATCATAGCCTTAACGCTCTCAGAAACACATCTACTGAGCTGAAACAACATACCATTCTTCTGCAGGGCCATAACAACAGCACCCAACCAATTACACATGGAAACATCTCGGATTACATCCGTAGCACCATTTCAATTCCTCAAATTCCTGATTCATAGAAAGCGTTTCACGACGCGTAAGATTGAGTAAGAATAAACTTAGGCATAATCCTTAAGGTAATCGAATCGCACGATGAAGAATCAAGAAGGGAATTACTCCTAACAACCCTGTAGCCTCTCGAAGATAAGTACAGACGTCTCCGTACCGATCTGCAAGACTCTACTAGACTTGCTCATGACTCGTGAGGCCTAAGGGAACCTAGCGCTCTGATACCATGTTGTCACGACCCAAAGTCCATAAGGTCGTGATGGTGTCAGACATCATTGCCAGGAAAGCCAATCATTAATTAATTGAAATAGATTTCCCGTTTTAGCATTTATGAAAAAGAAAACATTTCCTTTCACTTTATTACATATTAACTAAATAAAATCTGTTAAGTAAATACAATGGTTTAAATAGTCCTATTTTAACAAATATATCCCAATACATCCCAGAACCCGGTGTCACAAGTACATGAGCAATTTCTAAGAATTTTACAATTTCTACAAAGCTTGTCCGAAATACAAGTGGACAAAGAAATTTAAAATAAAAATAAATACAGTGCGATGGAGACTCTATCAGTTGCAGATCGCCTCTAAATGATGCAGCTCGCCTAAGTCTCTGAATCCTCCACATTGCTACGAAAGTACCTGTACAATAAAATGCACAGCAAGCGTAGCATGAGAACAAAAACAACGTGTACTCAGTAAGTCGCCCGCCTAACCTCAGAGAGGTAGTGACGAGAGGAAGAATTAAACAATCACTAAGGGCCAGCAAATTAATTAACAACATAAGATGAACACGGTAGGCATGTAAAGGTAGCAAAGCAGCAATATATATAAGGCACTGAAATCCAAGTAAATACTAGGAATAAACAAACAGTTACCACTTCCTCATTTCCCCCCGAATATTTTAAATAAAAAATTTCCTCTTTGTTTTCCCCCAAACAACCTTGTCACTTTTCTTTACAATCTGGGAAAAACATTTAACAATTTAGCATGCGCATACGGAATAAGGACAACCGGCCTAAGCCGTCATAATAATCAACTTTGTGCACTGCCGAGGATCGAACGACCCGTACCAAAAGTGCACCTCCCAATAAAATACTCATGTCTATGCACTGTCGAGGATCAAACGGCCCGTACCAAAAGTGCATCTCTCAGTATAATAATCATCTTTGTGCACTGCCGAGAATCGAACGGCCCGTCCCATAAGTGCACCTCTCAATACAATAATCATGTCTATGAACTGCCGAGGATCGAACGGCCCGTACCAAAAATGCATTTTAAATCCGCCGTGGCGTACGGCCCGCTCCCATGAGAGTGAGGGAAACATCACTCCGCTCGCGGAATGTAAATTGCGAAGCGGTCACATGCAGTCAGGCACAATCAACAGTCCACCCCGAGTACATCGGGAAAACAAATACTCAAGTAAATGACAGATTTCTCTTTTAAAAACCATAAAATAGTGTTTAAATCCTTATGAAATTCACTTGCCAAGTTTTTATAATGTTTGATAATACAACCTTATCCGGAAATACATTTTTCCCGCGAAGGAAATCAATTCTCTTTTTAGATGGTTTAGAAAAATAAACTATAATCTTCCTTAGTCATTTAATTACAATTTTGGTTATATTAGCAGTCTAATATCACACACAAGATCACACGTATAACAAGTAAGGCATGGTAGTGGGTCTTAGGCTACCCGGACATGGCATAATAGTAGCTACGCACGGACTCCTGTCACCTCGTGCGTACGTAGCCCCTCGCAGATAGTAACACATACTTAATTAGTTCACCTAGGGGGACAATTCCCCCTCACAAAGTTAGAAAGGAGACTTACCTCGCTCCGAAGTTCCAATACCGGCTTCCAAGCCCTTCCGACGACTCTAACGGATGCACAACCCCCCAAAACTATCCAAACAACGACAAACCAATGAAAATATATTCTAATACTTGCAACAATTCTAAATTATATAATATCCCAACTCCGCTCAGTGAAATGACCAAAATGCCCTCGGCCACGTGCCTGGAATCCGAAATTTATCGAAGATAAATTCTATCCATAGCTCTACTAGTTCAAATATATAATTTACTCTACATTCCATGCTCAATTTGTGGCAACAATCCAAATTACCATATTCTAGGTTCCTTTAAGATTTTCCTAATTTCCTACCAATTTCCATGTCTAATTCATACATATAATCTTGTATTTAACTTTAAAATGAGAGAAATTTACTTACCTAGTGATGCTTGGTGGAAGACCCCTCTTGAAGCATCCCAAATTCGCCCATACCAAGTGAAGAAATGAAGAAATGGCTAAGAATCCCGCATTTAAATTAATCTACCCAGGCTCAATTTTCCTCTCTGCGTTCGCGACATCACGAGTGCGTTCGCGAAGGGCAACATCCCTGACCCTCCGCATTGGCAGGGCTTCCTGTGCTTTCGCATAGGCCAAACGCCCCCCATGCCCCCCAACTCCCTTTTCCTCTATGTGTTCACACACCAGTCCCTACGTTCGCATAGCACAATCTAGCAGCCTTCACAAATCCTTCTATGCGATCGCAATCAGCTACCCACGATCGCACAAGCCAAATCCAAAGAACCTTCAAATCCTTCTATGCGATAGCACACCCACTCACGTGATTGCTTAGAGCAAATACCTGCTGCACTCACACCAGAAAACCAGCAACCCTCTCAAGGCAAAAATCGACCCGTTGAGCATCCGAAACACGCCCGAGGCCCCCGATACCTCAACCAAAACTACCAACCAGACCCAAAACCTCATTCATACTTAGTCGAGCCTCGAAATCACATCAAACAACGCCAAAATCACGAATCGCAACCCGATTCAAGCTTAATGAACTTAGAACTTTCAAACTTCCACATACGATGCCAAAACCTATCAAATCACGTCTGATTGACCTCAAACTTTGCACACAAGTCATATTCGACATTACGGACCTGCTCCAATTTCCGGAATAGCATTCCGACCCCGATATCAATTTTCACTTCCGGTCGGATTTCTCAAAAACCTTCAAATTTCTATCTTTAGCCAAATGACTCCAAAATGACCTATGGACATCCAAATTCACTTACGATCGCACTCCCAACTCCAGAATCACCATACGAAGCTATTCCCAGCCCAGGAATCCCAAACGGACATCAACATCACTGGAATGCACTTCAGGCCAAATTTAGGAAATTCTTTCAAAAATGTTGACTTCCACAATATGCATCGAAATGCTCCCGGGTTATCCAAAACCCGATCCGGACATACGCCCAAGTCCGAAATCATCATACGAACCTGCAGGAACTTTCAAATCCTGATTCGGAGGTCATTTACTCAAAATTCCAATCTTAGTTGATTCTTCCAACTTAAGGCTTCTAAAATGATAATTCTCTTTCCAAATCAACTATAAATTTTTTGAAATTCAATTCCGACCACACCTACAAGTCATAATACCTGAAATGGAGTTGCTCACGACTTCAAACCGCTGAACGACGTGCTAGAGCTAAAAACGACCGGTCGGGTCGTTACATTCTCCCCCACTTAAACTGACGTTCGTCCTCGAATGTGCCAAGAACTGCTCTGGAGTTATCCGAAATCACAGTTTAACACCTCGAGCACCTGCCCGTGCTACTACAAACCAGTTGAGTACATTAGCTTGATCAAACCTGGAGATTTCTTCTTTTATCCATATAATAAGCTCAGAATTCATTCAAACACCTGAAATATCTCTGTCAGTCCTAGTTCCAATATATGAACACCGTATCAACTACCACACGAGGCATCACAACACAACTGCGTACCTTTGCTGAATCGGCACCATACACCGTATAATCCATCATCTGACCACAATGAAGCCCTTTGAACCTTAATAGCCAGAATTCTACGAATCTGATGCTCCCAATGCACCTCATGATATATATACATACAACCTACTATAATGCTGATGATACCACCGCAACGGAGGAAATGTGTAGAAATTCGTACCCAACTGTAGAGTTAACAAATCCTTGAATACCTCATCTTGTCTAGAATCATCAATTCATTATGAACCTGAATAATGGTATTTGTTCTTTAATATACACTTCACATAACCTTATCGCACTGATCCTTGATCCGATAATCCCGTCTCACCCAGTACGAACTGCTCAGACAACAAATCACCCCAAACATGACCAACCGTCTCACATGATACCACATTGCGCCAATAGGCCATAACTCGAACATGATAAATAAGAAATGACTCAGGATGGGACTATTCAACCCACGCAACTAATATGAATTTTTATCATAAATTAGGAAATAAAACATAAGAAAAATAAATACATATTAACCCTTCTCATCATCACACTATTGCGGCGTGCAACCCGATCCAAATAACATACCCCTGGCGGCGTGCCACCCGATCCCATCGTAAAACTCACATAAGGAAATATACATGGAGTTGAATCGCTCACTATTACACAAATTACTAAATATAGATCATAAGCACGCTAAGTGCATAATGCCATCCTGGGGAGACTGATAAAGTCGCATGCTACAAAACTCAAGCACAACTGAGGTGCGATATTTATATATACACTATGGATCTCAAGAGCTACCCTGCTCACATAACGTCCCCACTACACGGGACCTCAACACATATGAAATTAGCAGGCCGTTTCACAACTCACACGACACAAATCACAATAACACATGAATTTGATGAAGACAGAACAACATCCGTTGTTCTAATACTTTTCCATGAAAAGTGCTCTACTGAAATGAGCACGCCTGGATTATACGGAGCCCATAATCATATTTAAATCCATCCACAAACATTGAGCCACCTTGCTCGCACCAAACTAAGCTAATAGCTTTTACCTGGGTCCATATTAACCCACTTTCTCTCATAATACACGAGAACAACCATCATCACCGAGACAAACACCCCATAATCCATAATCAACTGAACCGAACGCCCTCCAAGCATAGATTCTCAAATAAACAATATTGCACTTCTTTATACTCAGTCCAAATCTTCAATCCATCAAGTGACTACATGTCACACTTTATACAATCTTTTCGCGGTCACGCTTCCACGACCTTCCACACAAGGTAGCAAGTCTGCACATCCACCACTGGCCATACTACGCTGTAAGACAAATCAAGAACCCATAACCTGGGTACAAAGCCTCTTCCACCGAATCTCAATCTCAGGTGACACTGAAGATAACACCAGCTTACTCTGAACTTTCAAATCACTTTTTCTTGCTCTTCCGAGCTTATGACATCCTTATTAACACCGAGCCGCAATCTCGATTCTTACTCCCAGTTACATACTGCCTACCGCACCTAACATGCCAATATGAGGTAGCGCAAGAATTCCATCATAACTTTTGAACCACCAATAGGGTGAACACTTCATCATATACAAACCTTTTACTTGACTCAATTCAGGAGAACCATCTCAACACACGAGTGAATACCCACAATCACCCAACATGTAAATCCTTAAGTAGTAGTCTATACCACCCTAACCCTTCCGGGATCCGCCTACACTTGACAGACCATATTACTTGAATGCTCCCACAAGAAATTCATTACGATGGCCGACAAGCCCCGCACAAACCGGCACAACCACATGCACAACTTAATCACATCGAAGGAACTGATCACTGCCGCAAATGTGCCATTTCAACCATGGCTAACCAATCTATCTTCTTTAACATCTTCAATTGCCTCAAGAATAATAGCAACTTCCTTCAACTCATAGCAAACTCAACCCTCACTCATCCCGAGTGAACTTGATTCACGAGGCCATGCTGCCTAAATCCCGCAACCCATCTCATACCCTCCTGATAATCTTTCTACAATCCGGAGTTTATTTATCTCACTCCTCCAATACTATCTTACATGCTGAAACATGTCACAGAACATTCCAACCATCCTCCTTTTTCTCAGAAATTACTCTGCAAAAGCTCGATTCTCGATCATACTGCTGCCTGAAACCCTTAAACACGGCATTCTTAAATTCTGAACTCACTAGGACCGCTATTGAGAGTCACCCACTCTGACTGGCCCCGAATACAATCAACTCCAACGCTCTCCTAACACAGGAACACCCTTTTCAATGAAACACGTGACCGAGTCACTATCCTGACAACTCACATATGCCTTAAGCAAAATTCTGAATCTTCCAAAGTCTAATCCTGGTCCGACAGGGCCAAATTTTGCACACATTCATCAAATCCCACGCATAATCAACATCTTACTCCTTTCCCTTAGCTGTAATAACTTGCCAACATGCCAAAAATCCGCAACCCTATGAGAAGACAACCCTACAACCCAACTGCAGAATGTTGGGATTCCCTCAGTTAGCCCGAAGCTACTCCTTGCACCACTCTAGACCCTGCTGAGATCCTTTCTCCTTTGATAACGCGATCTTGCTCAACCAATCCGTCTAAATTCTTCCAAATTCTCTTGGTAGCACTCCCTAAATACTCAAATTCTCTAGCATCATTCACACATTCCGCCTCCTACCGAATATCCATTAGAATCCCTCACCGAGACATGTCAACTAGGGGTGTACATAGGTCGGGTTGGTTCAGATTTTTCAATTACCAAACCAAACCAATTGTATTGGGTTTTTAAATCTATAGACAAAACCAAACCAACAAAAGTCGGGTTTTTCAATATCGGGTTTTCTCGGGTTTGTCGGGTTTTTTGGGTTTCTTGTTCCGATAAACTTGGAGGCTTATTTCAGACCTCCATAAATGCAACAAATTCGGATACATAGATAATGCACTACTCTGAATTAAAGCCGTTCTTTTAGCTGTTTCAACCAAAGATAGTAATGATCACTACTCAGATTCATACAACGATTCTACAACTCTCTCTCTCTCTCTCTATCTCTCTCTCTCTCTCTCTCTCTCTCTATATATATATATATATATATATATATATATATATATATATATATATATAATCATAAGTAAACGGTACAACATTACTTAGGTTGGTGTAACAGTTAGATTGGAAAGAAAACTCACGTTATCAACATAAGATCACTCAATTGCAAACTCCAAAACAAAAATGTAAATAAATATAGCAACAATATTTTCATCAAGAACTAAGAACTTAATAAACAAATATAATATTTCTTCTGCCAACCCAAAAATACCAAAAATATAAACTGCATATCATATTGCACTCTACATAAGAATTATCACGAACTTTTTAAGAGTAGACGTTACACCCAAGAGTCCTAAAAAATAAACAAAAAGAGAATATATTAAACTCTAAAAAGTTGGGCATCTTAGTAGACATTACAACTAGAGGAGCATGTTTCCAAAATACTTGTAAAGGCATAATGACCTCACTTCCAAAAATAGTCATGAAGTAAATTGTAGTTAATCATCCCTCTAATCAATCCTCAAAGGTGGGTCTTCATATTCTGAAAAAAAATAAAATCAATTAACATATTTAAATATTAAATAATATAAAAATAATTATACTCGTTACAATTGAATATAAATTATTACCTTCTTCAATTTGCTCAATTTCTGGACTTCTTCTAACATGTCTTCAAACTTATATTCCTTGGAAGATGATCGTATCCATTGTTGAGTACAAATAAGTGCTTCCACTGTTTTTGGTGATAAAGAACTCCTATAAGAATCCAGAATTCGACTACCTGTACTAAAAGTCGACTACGATGCAACAGTAGAAATAGGAATAGAAAGAACATCTCTTGCAATCCTTGAAACAATTGGATATTTACTAGATGAAACTTTCCACCATGTCAAAATATTAAAATCTTTGATCTTCACCACATCATCCATCAAATATATCTCAAGATCAGATTTTTTTTAGTATTTCCCTCATCTTCCAAAAGTTTCTCCCACTTTGATTGCAATAAATCACCAACTTCACTCATACTAGTATCGCCTCCAATATTGTCATTAGAATCCTCAAAAAAAGAATCATTGTAGTTATTATACAAGCGATTTAAAATGCTTATCACATATTCAGACTTCAATCTTCCCAACAAAGAACCAAATGCATCAGTAAGAATGAAGTTCACATACTTCATCTTGTATCTAGGATCCAACACAACAGCAACAAGCAATAACATATTCATATCCTCAAACTTACCCCAATATTTCTCAAGCTTACTTTTCATTCTTTCTGCCATATCTTTCAAAGTACGATCATCACTTTTGGTATACTTTATAATAGCATTTCGAAGATTGAAAAATTCATGGAAGAAAGAGTTGGAAGTAGCATATAAACTGCCTGAAAATTTTAAAGTTGTCTGATAGAAAATTTTAAGAAACTTGATTAAAACATTCACATTCTTCCAGTCGTCTACAAATGGATTTCCTCTTAAAGCACTTATTTCTCGACAATACTTTTGATACTTATGTTCATCCACATACATTTTTGTAAAAGCTTTTTCAAATTTTAGAGTTGTATCTAACATTGTATATGTGGAGTTCCATCTTGTTTCAACATCAAGACTTACAAGACCATGAGTATATACCTATGCTTTCTCAACAAATGACTTGAAAGAAGCAAACCTTGAAGGAGAAGACCTAACATATTTCACCGCATTTCTTACACGAGAAATAGGCTCAATTTGTTCATCTAACCCATCTTTTACAATCAAGTTCAAAATATGAGCATTGCATCTAACATGCAAAAACTCATTTCCAAGTATTACCCCTTTCCAATCATCAATACGCAACTTCAAATGCTTAATGGCAGCATCATTATCACTTGCATTATCCAAGGTCACTGCAAACAAGTTCTCAATGCCCCAACCAAATAAACATGCTTCAGTTCCCTTTGCAATAGTCTCACCTTTGTGATCCGGTGTTGGGAAAAAGTTCAATATTTTCTTTTGTAGATTCCATTGATCATCTATCCAATGTGCAGTGACAACCATATAAGTTAAGTTTTGTAGTGATGTCCATGCATCACTAATGAGACATACACTTTGGTTCTTAATAAGATTTTTAAGTTTCTCCTTATCTTCATGATAAATCCTCAAACAATGTCTAGCAACAGTTACACGAGAAGGTAATTCAAACTTATGTAAGGCTTTAGCCATTAATTTCTTAAATCCTCCTCCTTCAACAACTCTAAAAGGTTGCTCATCAAGAATTACAAATCCGGCAATCGCCCTCCTAATGTCATCGACATTATACACTACCCTTTCAGTAGCACCCGAACCACCTTCTTGCCACCCTTCTTTGATAGGTTTTAATGTTGTTTGTCTCTTATCAATGACTCTAAAGGGAGATTTGTGAAATGTAGAATTTAAATGCGACCATAATGTAGTAATCCCATTCTTGCTACCTGCAACAAATGTTTTAGGATGATAATTGCATTTTGCCTTACATTTACCTCCTTTAGAAATAAATTTGGAAAAATGATTCCAAATCTCGGACGTCTCTCTGCCACTCTTCCCAGATTTAGAATTTTCCGATGGAGTCGTTCTTTTTTGCTTCTTAGGAGGAGTGCGTCGATGAGGAGTGTCTTTACTTTGTTTTTGAGCTGCCACCGACAAAGGATTATTGACAACCATCTTTGCATCTGCTCCAGAAGTTGTAGTTTCCATTCTTAGAAAGAGTTCCTGCAAATAGAACATATCCAGATACTTTTTCATGAAATGCCAAATGAAAAAGAGAACAAAAAAAAAAGAGAAAAAAAAAACACCGGACGGAAACAGTTTTGGATTTGTAGAACAACCAGTTTTGATATAGGGAGGAATACAACAAACTTGCTAAATGAAAACTACACCAAAAGCTAAGGAGAAATAATGATGTGATGCCTGGTTGATTGAATCAACAGATGGTGTTGGTTTCTAAATCTTAAGGAGAAATAGAGCTCTGGATAGGCAGCTAGTGACCTTAACTTCAACGAAGAGCAAAAATATATATTATTAGATGTCGTAACTTGTTGATTTCTTACCGATGAGCGTAGGTTTCTTACCGACAAGAGCAAAAGAGAGCTAATTTGATTTCAATTGTTAAAGTTTTTCAGAATAACTTTAGTTAGGGCAGTCTAGTGCTGCTTTAGGATTAAGTTTTGGTTTGGGCTCAATTATTCTTTTATGGGCTAAACAAAACAAACATTTACATGGGCTATAATACCAACTTAAAATATTATACTAAATACAGAAATTATAATAAAAATTAAGAAATATTTATAACTTACATTCTAATAAATATTTTTATCTATCTAATATATAAAATATGTATACATGTTCGTCCGCTCCTCATGGACATCCATTAAATGCGCGATAATATCTTCAAATTCCAAGCTATGTTATCGCTCCCCCACTTTGCGACTGCTTGACTTCCGCTTCTTACACCTGGCCTCCTAGAAGTGGAGCCACCGCCTAGCCTCACTTCAGGACCATTATCTGCCAACCGGATTCTTCAATACTCTGACCCCACGCAACTGAAGAAACTATAGCACCGACAAACTTAACACATTCCATTAGATTAATGACGGACTTCACGTCACAGGTGCATATCCCACCTCACTTGAAGACACTAAGCCTTACTACTTTATTAACCCCAACCGGACCATTCATAACCCAAATGCCTTTCCTCTGCCGAAACTAAAATACCGAAATCTCGAAATCACACTCTGAGAAGACCTCCCTTCAAACCATTCATCACCCACAACATACGGGCAAACATTCATCATTATATCGACAACACACGATAACCAATCGCAAGCATCATCACTACCTAATCATAGCCTTAACACTCTCAGAAACACAGCTACTGAGCTGAAACAACATACCATTCTTCTACAGGTCCATAACAACAATCCCCAACCAATTACAAATGAAAACATCTCGGATTACATCTGTAGCACCATTTCAATTCCTCAAATTCCTGATTCATGGCAAGCGCTTCGCGGCGCGTAAGATTGAGTAAGAATAAACTTAGGCATAAGCCTTAAGGGAATCGAATCGCACGATGAGGAATCAAGAAGGGAAGTACTCCTAACATCCCTATAGCCTCTCGAAGATAAGTACATGCGTCTATGTACCGATCCGCAAGATTCTACTAGACTTGCTCAAGACTCGTGAGACCTAAGGAAACCTAGCGCTCTGATACCATGTTGTCACGACCCAAAATCCATAAGGTCGTGATGGCGTCAGACATCATTGTCAAGCAAGCCAATCATTAATTAATTGAAATAGATTTCCGGTTTTAGCATTTATGAAAAAAAACATTTCCTTTCACTTTATTATGTATTAACTAAATAAAATATGTGAAGTAAATACAATGGTTTAAATAGTCATATTTTAACAAATATATCCCAACACTTCCCAGAACCCGGTGTCACAAATACATGAGCAATTTCTAAGAATTTTACAATTTCTACAAAGCTTGTCCAAAATACAAATGGACAAAGAAATTTAAAATAAAAATAAATACAGTACGGGGGAAACTCTGTCAACTGCGGATCGCCTCCGGATGATGCAGCTCGCCTAAGTCTCTGAATCCTCCACATTGCTATGAAAGTACATGTGCAATAAAATACACAGCAAGCGTAGCATGGGTACAAAAATAATGTGTACTCAGTAAGTCGTCCGCCTAACCTCAGAGAGGTAGTGACGAGAGGTTGAATTAGACACTCACTAAGGGCCAGCAAATTAATTAACAACATAAGATGAACACGGTAGGCATGTAAAGGTATCAAAGCAGCAATATATATAAGGCACTGGAATCCAAGTAAATACTGGGAATAAACAAATAGTTACCACTTCCTCATTTTCCCCCGAATATTTTAAATAAACAATTTTATCTTTGTTTTCCCCCAAATAACCTTGTCACTTTTCTTTAAAACTCATGAAAAATATTTAACAATTTAGCATGCGCATACGGGATAAGGACTACCGGCCTGAGCCGTCATAATAATCTACTATGTGCACTGCCGAGGATCGAACGACCCGTACCAAAAGTGCACCTCCCAAAAAAATACTCATGTCTATGCACTTCCGAGGATCGAACGGACCGTACCAAAAGTGCATCTCTCAAAATAATAATCATCTATGTGCATTACCAAGGATCGAATGGCCCGTCCCATAAGTGCACCTCTCAATAAAATAATCATGTCTATGCACTACCGAGGATTGAATGGCCCGTACCAAAAGTGCATTTTAAATTCGTCGCGGCGTAGGGCCCGCTCCCATGAGAGTGGGGGAAATATCACTCCGCTCGTGGAATGTAAATTGCGAAGCAGTCACATGCAGTCAGGCACAATCAACCGTCCACTCCAAATACGTTGGGAAAACAAATACTAAAGTAAATGACAGATTTCTCTTTTAAAACCCATAAAATAGTGTTTAAATCCTTTTGAAATTCACTTGCCAAATTTTTATAATGTTTGATAATACAACCTTATCCAAAAATACAATTTGCCCGCGAAGTAAATCAATTATCTTTTTAGATGGTTTAGAAAAATAAACTATAATCTTCCTTAGTCATTCAATTACTATTTTCGTTATATTAGCAGTCTAATATCACAGACAAGATCACATGTATAACAGGTAAGGCATGCTAGTGGGTCCTAGGCTACTCGGACATGGCATAATAGTAGCTACGCAGGGACTCCCGTCACCTCGTGCGTACGTAGCCCCCCGCAGATAGTAACACATACTTAATTAGTTCACCCAGGGGGACAATACCCCCTCACAAAGTTAGAAAGGAGACTTACCACGCTCTGAAGTTCTAATACCGGCTTCTAAGCCCTTCCGACGACTCCAACGGACGCACAACGCCCCAAAACTATCCAAACAATGACAAACCATTGAAAATATATTCTACTACTTGCAACAATTCTAAATTATATAATTTCCCAATTCCGATCAGTGAAATGACCAAAATTCCCTCGGACCCACGTGCCCGAAATCCGAAATTTCTCGAAAATAAATTCTACCCATAGCTCCACTAGTTCAAATATACAATTTACTCTACATTCCATGCTCAATTTGTGGCTAAAAATCCAAATTACCATATTCTAGGTTCCTTTAAGATTTTCCCAATTTCCTACCAATTTCCATGTCTAATTCATGCATATAATCTTGTATTTAACTTAAAAACAGGAGGAATTTACTTACCTAGTGATGCTTGGTGGAAGACCCCTCTTGAAGCTCCCCAAATTCGCCCATACCAAGTGAAGAAATGGCTAAGAATCCCGCATTTAAATTAATCTGCCCAGGCTCAATTTTCCTCTCTGCGTTCGCGATAACAGCCCTGACCCTCTGTGTTCGCAGGACTTCCTGTGCGTTTGCATAGGCCAAGTGGCCCCCAGGACCCCAGCTCCCTTTTCCTCTATGCGTTCGCATACCAGACGTTGCGTTCGCATAGCACAATCCAGCAGCCTTCACAAATCCTTCTATGCGATCGCAATCAGCTACCCGCGATCGCACAAGCCAAATCCAAACAGCCTCCAAATCCTTCTATGCGATCGCACACCCACTCATGCGATCGCATAGAGTAAATACCTGCTGCACTCACACCAGAAAACCAACAACAATCTCAAGGAAAAAATCGACCTGTTGAGCATCTGAAACACGCCAGAGGCCCCCGAGCCTCAACCAAAACTACCAACCAAACCCAAAACCTCATTCGAACTTAGTCGAGCCTCGAAATCACATCAAACAATGCCGAAATCACGAATCGCAACCCGATTCAAGCTTAATGAACTTAGAACTTTCAAACTTTCACATACGATGCCGAAACCTATTAAATCACGTCCGATTGCCTCAAACTTTGCACACAAGTCATATTCGACATGATGAACCTGCTCCAATTTTCGGAATCGCATTCCGACCCCGATATCAAAATTTTCACTTCCGGTCGGATTTCTCAAAAACCTTTAAATTTCTATCTTTAGCCAAATGACTCCAAAATGACCTATGGACATCTAAATTCACTTCCGATCGCGCTCGCAACTCCAGAATCACCATACAAAGTTATTCCCAGCCTCGGAATCCCAAACGGACATCAACATCACTGAAATGCACTTCAGTCTAAACTTAGGAAATTCCTTAAAAAATATTGACTTCCACAATATGCATCGAAACGCTCCCGGGTTATCCAAAACCCGATCCAGACATACGCCCAAGTCCGAAATCATCATATGAACCTACATGAACTTTCAAATCCTGATTCGGAGGTCGTTTACTCAAAAGTCCAATATTAGTTGATTCTTCCAACTTAAGGCTTCTGAAATGAGAATTCTCTTTCCAAATCAACTCTAAACTTTTCGAAATTCAATTTCGACACACCTACAAGTCATAATACCTGAAATGGAGCTTCTCACGAATTCAAACCGCTGAACGATGCGCTAGAGCTCAAAACGATCGGTCGGGTCGTTACACTTGGCCTACTTCAATAGCATTTGGCGTATTTTCTGTTATGATGATACTTTCATATTCCACTATCGCCGGAGATGTTGGAATATCAATCAACTTCAGTGTTCCAGATGAACCTGCTATTTATTAAAGCTAAATACAGTTATGACATATTATAGATTTTTTGTAGTAAAATTGTAGAACACATGAAATTCAATACTTATATATTCATAACAATTGAACTATACATGTTATGTAGTTTTTTTTGTAGCAATATTGTAGAAAAATATTAGAGCGCGTGACATATAAACAAAGATCGTCACTGATATAACTGATCAAACCTGCAATTGTGTTCGAATTAGAGATACTGCATTCCAAATCGAAATCACGCACTGTTATACAAAGCGGATATATTCCTAAGCTTTTGTTTTCCTTTTTCGTCTCCATGTATACTCGAACTCCCATATCGTTCCAAAATTCTATTGGAGGACAATGTTTGTTGACAATGTATTTGATTTCGATGATTTTTTCTGATGTATCGATCATTAGATGCTCTGCAATTGTAGAATTAAATTGGCTATAACTTGCATCTTCGCTGACTACAATTCCATCAATATGAATATCTCTGTATCTCCCAAAGCTATCCCAATTACCATTTAACTGAAGCATAATAGCTAGTTTCGATATTATTGCGCGTAATTCAGTACAATTGTAGATAATTGATTCGATTTTGGTTGTGAAACCAGAATATACATTGAAATATAGAGTATCCGAAAAGCAGAGTATCAAAATTGTGAGAAAAATGAAATAATTGCAGGCTTAAGTCATGATGATTAATGCGTTACAAAAATCTTGGTAGAATCCTTTGCTATCCCAAAATTCCACTTCTAAAAAAGGAATGTTACTGCATAAAGGATTCTAATTTAAATAATTGTATAAATTTTATAGAGAAAACGTGTCCAGGGCGGGTAATTATGTAAACATGAACATTTTTGGTAATAAAATTTCATATAGTGTATATGAATGAAAAAATCTCATTTTTGAATGATATGATTCAAAATCCTGTCTTCTACTTACAGCGGAAGAACCTTTTTAAGGCCTCCAAGTTTACTATCTTATAACTATTTGTTACATTATTTGCTATGGCTCGCTTGGCCTACGAATTTTGTGGCCTAAAACCAAACTTTACGAGGGACCTTAACTTTTTTTTTTTAATATTTAAAGTCTATTTTTAAAGCTTTTTTTGGATGCAAAGTTATTAATAATGTTCTTATAATCAATTTCTCCTATAAGTCTTTCTAATTTGACAATATAGCTAATCCATTTAATCTCTCATGAGACATTATTGATCTTAAGTAAGATTTTATCAATTTTAATTTTGAAAAACTTCTTTCCGCTAAAGCAATGGTAACAAGAGTTATTAATATTATTCTATAAGCAATATAGACAATCGAAAAAGAATCAAATCTTCTTATTTGATTGAGTATATCAAATAAACTGTTGTCTTCTAATTGTACTATTTTTCTTAACACTTTTAATTCAGAAAATAAATGTAAAATCAATATTTGAGTGATTATTATGCTTTAAGGAAGAATCAATATCAAGGCAATATTTTTTATCAATATTCTCATTAGATTGTTTCTTCCTACATATCACACGCTTCTTATGAAATTCGGGTTCGATATTCATTTTAAATGCAATTTCTTTGGTAGAAATCATAACAATTGTAAATCCTTCTTCTCTATATTTATTAAAGTAAGAAATCAACATTTTCACTTCACTTAACTTTTTTTAAAAACCTATATATAGCCTATTAGGTGTAGCAAAAAATGGGGCCCCCACAATTTTGAGGCATAAAGCAATTGCTTCACTTGCTTAAGGGAAGGGCCGCCCCTGGGCTCGCTGGAAGGATGTTACTATGAAAAGACTTCTCTTTTCGTACTCATCTCCAAAGATAACTCCTAATATTTTCTTTCAGGGTTATTCGGCGGGATGTATAAGAATAATATTGAATTTAATGTATTAGTAATGTAGATATTAATATTGCAGAAATTAACTATGCTAGTATTAGTTATTTTGAAATTATTTCTAATGATTGTTTGATATGATATATTAAAGGTGACATGCATTGTATAATTTCTTTATCTTCCATATTCTTTAGCTTTACTCCAAGATAATTTTATCTTTAATCATGCTTATGCATGAATTAATAGTATTGGTATTGTTAATACCATTGTTTACCATGTATTAGTTATACATAGGATAATATCATATATGGTGTATAATTAATACTTGTATTTGTTATACATAGGTTGAAAAAGTATATCAAACAAAGGATTAATAATATAAAAATTAATACATACATTATTTTCTCTCATACATCCTACCAAACAGCTTTAGGAGTATTCTTTTGCTTATATACTATTATCTTATTAATATTTGTGACATGCATTTTATATTTATTTTCATCATATAAAATTGGAGTTCGTATGCATGAGTTTATGTTAAAACCAAAGAGTGCTTAGTCGTACATATATCATTAATAAGATATGATACTAGACACCTCCGTGTAGACTTCACTCGATAATATAACTCGATAATATAATCTCTGTGTTTATAATTATGAAATATCGATCACATTTTAAATGGGTTGTTTGTTGATTCTAAGTAGGCGTTTGGCCATATGAATTGTAAAATTTCAAAAAAGGTGAAAAAACTTTTCAAGTGAAAATGATATTTGAAAATTAGAGTTGTGTTTGGTAGGCATTTGGACATAAGAATTGTAAAATTCCAAAAAAATGGTGAATTTTTTTTCATGTGAAAATGATATTTGAAATTTAGAGTTGTGTTTGGACATAAATTTCAGTTTGGATTGTTTTTGAAGTTTTGCAAATGGTTTGAGTGAAAATTATGATTTTTTTTTTTAAAATTTTTAAAAATTTCCAAAATGTATTTTGAAATTTTTTTATTATCAAACTTTGATTTTGAGAAAAAGTGAATTTCTTTTTTATTTTTTTTATTTTTATGTCCAAACGGTTTCTAAGTAGCACGTTTAATGCTGCATTTTCCCCCAACTGTGGCAGCATTTAATTGGTAGACCGGACGCCACCTCTCACTTCCGCCTTTCTATATATGACACAACCCAGAGTGGGAGGAGAATCTGACAAAGTGGTGGCGGAACCCTAAAATATCTCGGCTCAAATTTTTGATTCGTTAGTCATCACTGACATAAATACTGGTAGCACTAAATCAGGTTCACATTCACCTAACCGAGGAAGTCAAACGCCACGAAGATTGACCTAACATCAAATCTCCAAGTCTCAATAATTGAATCCAAAACTTTTAATTAATTATTATTGCAAGGTGCTGTAGACTGTAATATTAATTAATGCAGACAATATTGAATTTCAAAGTTTAGTCCTTTATATATGTTTGTTTATCCACTCATTGCTCGCATTGAGATTCAACAAATTCAGAAACTTCTTGAGTTTCAGGTGAGGTTCTCTTCCTCGAGAAACTGGGTATCTTTATCTACTAGTGTGCCTGTGTGCGTGATTTCCGGGGAGAGTAATTGAAGTATTTAATTGCAGGCCTCGGTGCTCAAGGCAATTGCAGATGGCGTCCCCACCGATCCTCGCGTTAGCACTGCCATCGGACACCGGTCGTGTCCTCAGCATTCAGTCTCATACTGTTCAGGTACTCCTTTTTTTCACGACTTGGTCATCAATAAGTGCCCTTCAATCCTAAAATTAGTTGGCGTGAGTTGATTAGCTGGAAATTAGAGTATTTCTCAACATAACTTCAATTCCAACAAGAAGATAAATGTTATGTAGATCAATGCCAGATATCAGCTCTTTATTTAGGTGAAATAGTCTACAATATTACTACAAGCTTCCACCTTGTTTGTATAATTCTTGCTTTTTCAATAACTGGATCATTTGTTCCCTGAAACGGCTCTGTCCAACAGTGTTGTCAAAGGAGCCCTGAAGTGATGCTCAAAACATGTTGAGCGCTTTGCCTTCCTTAGCGGGTGCTTTAGTGTTGTCATCAAGGCTCTAGGCATACGTTTCCTTGCCAATGAGCGTAATCCCGGAGAGGCGACACTAAACAATTGATATTTTACTTTATCATTAGTTTTCTTCAATTTCTTCCATATATTTGATATTCATGCTTATAGATATTAGTCTTGGACTACACATACATATTTATCGTTTTTCTTCATTTGCACCTTTCCTCATTAAAGCCCACGCTTTATTTGCGCTTAAAGCTCCAACAGATCTTAGAGTTTTTTTTGCGCTTTTCGCCTTTGATAACACTGCTGTCCAGTGAAGCTTGTCCTGCACGAGTGTCATTTTGCATTGCATAACATGCTATCAGTTGTGAAGCCAATATTTGTGCATCCTGATAACCTCTAATTTACATGATCACTTAATTTTGTTCAGTCCCTGACTTTTGAAATTATTTAAAGTTACATTGCTCCAATTTTGGGCATGTTATCCACTATTAGCTTTGACAGGTTATCGTAATAATCTCTTTTTTCGAAAGATTCCACCTAAAGGTTTCTCTGGATAGGATTTTCGTTCATTAGGTGTTTAATTGAGACTTCTTTTGTCGAAATGCACCTAAGCTGGTAGTTTTTTTTTTCTTTCCATTTTCACTAGGTATTCACTTTTCATTAGGTGTTTAATTGAGACTCCTTTAGTTGAAATGCACTAGTTTTTTTTCTTCTTTTCATTTTCACTTGGTATTCACTTTCTGTAAACTGCCAGAATGTGAATACAACTGGTAGTGTAGCACAACTTCACTTAAACTCTGAAATGGCACATCCAATGCTCCATACATCTCTTCCACAGTAAAGTGTGGCCATCTAAAAAGATCATTTGAAATGGAAAGATATGGAAGCTCTTTCCATTTCATTTTTTAGTGATGAGTAACATGTTGGTGTTTCTTTTAAATGTTACTTATTTCGCTAGAACTGGGTAAGCAATTCGCAGAATGTATTTGATTTTTCTCTAGTTCAGATGTCAGCTTGTTTGACGCTTTATCTCTTTAGGAGTCATTTGGTCATCCTAGGAGTCTGACTTTTCAGACATTTAGTTGCATATTTTTCAAGATTGTTAACCACCGGCATGGTGATTGATTTGATAAAACTGAAAATTGTGTGCACAGAAGAATAGAAACCTTCATCTGTTAGCTATTGGCTATGGTGTGTGATTATTGGTACACTTTTGGTGTTCTTCACAATTTATTGTGTATAACAAGTAACAATAATTGATGCCGTGGTTATTTTTCAATTTTCCTTTTTATTTAGGGATATGTGGGCAACAAGTCAGCAGTATTCCCTCTCCAACTGTTGGGCTATGATGTGGACCCTATCAATTCTGTTCAGTTCTCAAATCACACAGGCAAGCTGCTTATATCACTTCATTCAAAGAATCTGAGGCCTGAAATACGGTGCGAGGTCATCTGTTAACCTGTAAAATTATGTTAACTGGACCATGTTGTGGTTAATCAGCTTGAGAACTCTGCAGGATATCCAACCTTTAAGGGCCAGGTTTTAAATGGAGAACAACTGTGGGAGTTAGTAGAAGGTCTTGAGGCCAATGATCTATTATATTATACTCATCTACTGACAGGTATTTTAAATTTTATTTAGTTTCAATGAGTGAATAATCCTGTTGCATAATGTTTTTCTTGATGTACATTCATGCCTAAGGAGAGGTAGAGGTAGGCCAAAGAAGAACTGGGGAGAGGTGATTAGGCAAGACATGGTGCATCTACAGCTGACCGAGGACATGACCCTTGATAGGAAGGTGTGGAGGTCGAGAATTAGGGTAGTAGGTTAGGAAGTCTAGATTGTTCATACCAGTAGTATTAGTACGTACTCTCGCTTTCTGTTGGTATTAGGTTTCTATGACTACTTGTTGTTTCTTGCATTTCAGTCATCTTACTATCTTGTTGTTATTTATGCTGCTTTTACATGGCTTCTCGGTGTTGTCCCTTCTTGTTTTTCTTTTCATTAATGTCGTCCTTATGCTTTCTTGAGCCGAGGTTCTATTGGAAACAACCTCTCTATCTACACAAGGTAGGGGTAAAGTCTGCGTACACACTACCCTCCCCAGACCCCCACTATGTGGGATTATATTGGGTATGTTGTTATTGTTGTTGTTGTACATTCATGCTTATGTTTGAAAGCTGTGATAGCAGAGTGGTAGTTGTTCACAGTGCAAGGTAGAAGGCTAATAGAGAACTTACAATGTCAACAGTCCCTTTTTTTAATAAAGAATGTCAACAGGCTTCATATATTCCAGTTAAACCTGTATTCTGTCCTTAATGCCATAGCTCCTAGTACAAATGAAATGAAACTAAAGAAGAGTTTCTGTTAACTTGCATAAGATTATTTCTCAAAAAAAAAAAAAAAAGGCTTGCATCAGATTAATTTCGTGTTATGTCTTGTGCCAATCCAGTCATATGTCTTGTGTTTTGTGCTGCATTTGTTTGCAATTATAAGAATTCGGAGTGCTTTTTAATTTGGTCCTTTTCTATTGACAGAATTTTTCTTTTCTTTTTCTCATTTCCTTCCCTTTTAATGTTCTCCTCTTTGTCTGGAATGCTTTGTCGGCCTCTGATGCTAATATTGACCAGCACTTGTAGGTTATATTGGTTCAGTCTCCTTCTTGAACACAGTACTGAAAGTCGTCGATAAGCTTCGGTCTGTCAACCCCAAACTTACATATGGTGAGTATATCCCCAAGAGCAATTTATTCTGCTGCATTTAGGAAGATATAATCTCTCAAACTTACTGAAATTACAGTACTCTTCATGTAGTCAAGTGTTTCCTTAATTTTGGAGAAGGTGAATTTCAATGCAGTAATTGTTGGTGAGGTTGTCCAATGTTGTCTTAGATAGCTACTACTAGGCGTTTGTACCAAATTGCATCTCTTTCTGGTGTAGGTAGATGTATGCATCTCTTATGTTTTGTCTCAGTTCTGTGTAATTATGTTGTGCTTGTCAGTTTGTGATCCTGTGATGGGTGATGATGGTAAGCTATATGTCCCTCCTGAACTGGTGGCAGTATACCGTGAGAAGGTATTTTCTTATTTAATTTCCTTCAACAATTCACCAAGCATCACTTGCATTCAGAAAGATACATCATAAGCATTGTGCTGATTTAATCAGGGCTAGAAATGGGTGAGAACTTAAACATTTTACAGATTAGTGTTCTCCTAGCTAGTTGTTGTTATAACTTAAGCATGCAAAGGCACTGATCTTTTTTCTTTTTAATTTAATATATGTTTTTGCACTGAACTGTGCATTTATATCTTGTGATTTATATTGCCCTTAATATTTATGACTCTCTTCCTTTCATAGGCACTGACCCTTTTGAAAAAAAAATGTTTTATGGCACTATTTTGTGCTTATAGATTTTTTGTAAGTCATGTCACCCACATCGTTATAAAATTTACCTACTTGCATTGTGGTTGGTGAATGGTGACGGTAAGAGTTATGGTTTTTTTCTAATTTTTTATTATACATAGAGGGGAGGGGAAAGGGATTACAAGGTGAGGAATCGAACGCCCACCAACAAGGTGGAAGCTCAGTTAGCCAAGCAGCTGGCCACCATAATCCCTCGTTATGGATGTAAAAAAATCTCCTTTTTTAATTTTTTGATTAGACATGCGGGGTTAGATATGATTACATACATGCATTTAGATTGGAGCGTGAGGGTGGCTTCAGATTATTAATTGGTGATTGAGTACTTTGTGTCGCTCTGGAGTATCTAATGCAGTTGTTTAAGTTTTTCACTAGCTTGATGTGTTTCATTAAGTAGGTTGTTCCCGTTGCTTCAATGCTGACACCTAACCAGTTTGAAGCAGAGCAGTTGACTGGGTCCAGGTAACATTTCCAGAGCCTGTTACTTATCCATAGAGGAAAAAAGCATTTCCAGGGGATTTCACATGATATAATGAAGAGATTGTTATTTTCATGTAGTCGTTACGATGGTAGACTTGACTCAAGTGTTATGACATTTCTTTTGATTTTTTTTTTTTTGGGGTGGTGGTGGGGGATTAGGTGGGCGAGCATGTGAAGAAGAGTTAGTTATAGGGTTAGCCTGTTTGGCCAAATGTGCTTTTTTTCTTTGCCAAAAGTGTTTTTTTTCCCAAGGTGTTTGACCATGCTTTTAGAAGGAAAAAAGTGATTTTGAGTAGAAGCAGAAGCTTGTTTATGTGATCTATTCTTTTGTTGTGATGCACATGATTTTTAGAAGCCTACCTTATAAAAAAATGATATATAAAATAGAAGATTTTGTTTTTCTTCTTATTCTTGTCATATAGTTTGAGCCTCTCCACTCACTAGTATCATATATTCATATTTATCACGACTCTTACTAGTTTCAATTGACTATTGTTAGTTCTACAAATTTCGAATTTTATTGAAAATTGAGAAGGGTGAAGCTTCACTTTGCAAATTAGATTAGAAAGACATAATTTTGGGCGCTTCATTTCTTTTCTTGCAATTATTCTACCTTAGAGAGGTTTTTTCTTTTGACAGTATCACTTCTGAAAAAGATGGGCAAGAAGCTTGCAACATTCTGCATGCTGCTGGGCCATCAAAGGTACCTTGATATACTTATAATCGCAAATATAATATTCCTAGATTCAATCATATTTAACAACCTTAATTGCAATTACTTTTCTTCCTTGCCGTGTCTCCTTAGCAACCTTAATGCACCCTCAGTAATTTATGTTTTATCTTGGATTATTGGAGCACTCCATAGGACTAGATAGTGCAAGTAGGCAAATAACTTCAACCGGGATGAAGATTTTCAGTCTTTATATGTCTTGGCTTACAATTTGGAGGGGCACTTTCGGTTAATCTTTCTCTTGCTTCTCAGCAACTTACAAGTCACGAATGGAACTTTTTCTTTTCTGAAGCAGGTTAATTTTGATCGTTGAGAATAACTTCCGCTGCCCATGTCCTCTTACCTCTTTCTCAGTCTTTCCATGAGCGTAAAATGCCTCCTGCAGAATTCGATCATGACTTTTTAAGTACCCACTATGTCTTTTCTTCATATTCTATTTTACTTAGCCTTTTGTGGAGGATGGGTTCACTTAGCAGTTCCTCTTGAGTTATCTTTCCTTTATGCTTAATCTCAATTCTTCCTTTTTCTTTTGCTCTCACATGGTAGGAGGGGGGAGGTGGCCTCACCTGGGAGAAGTTTAATGATCCTTGAGAGCTGATGCTCATGCTTGTGGTTCTACCAGTTTTTCTTGGAGCTCTTGCTCAGTTCTCACTTATTTAAAAATAATTTGTAATCTAATATGGTTCTCTTTTTTTTTTGAAAAGGTAACATTTGTATATATAAATAAAAAGACTACACGGAAACTGTGGAGTCGTCCATAATTACAAGGTGGAGCATAGGAGAAGCTAAGGGTGTTAACCGGGTGGGCCGGGCCGGGTTGGGAAATTATTGAACCGTACGGGTAGGGGTACTGGGCCGGTTACGGGTTATGCTTAACGGGTTTAATAGGTTCGGGTTAATCCGGGTAAAAACAAAACCGTATGAGTTATGGGTTTACCAGGCTGGGCCGGGTTACAACAAAATATTTTGTTTTTAATTTTTTTTTTGTATTTGTTATAACTATCGTAAAAATATAAAAAAAAAACAAACTTATAAAATGTTTGAATAAAAGATGCAAAGACTTTAAAATTCTTATATTTGAATATATCATTAAGAATTTACTTATAATTTGCAAGTTCAAAACTTCAAACTTGCAAATTAAAGTTTACATTTAATACTTCAAATTAAAGTTCAAACTTGCACTTATACGTCTAATAATATTAAAATAACAATCTAAAACTTTAAGCATAAATGCATAATACGTCTAATAATATTAAAATAACACAAATTGTCTCAAATCAATTAATCAAACGAATTTCTGGTGGACGCTCAAGACAAATTTTCATATGCCTCCTTAAACAGCCTGTGCCCGTGCACTTTGGATGAAGATTTAAGGTTATACCACAATTCCTGCACTTTACTTTGTAAACTTCTTCATTTTCTTCTACCACCTCAAAGTGTTCCCAAACATATGAGCGCACTCTATAATCACGGGGCATGATTTAACTTGAACGAGAGAAATTGAGATTGAGAAATGAGAGATGCGTGAAGAAATGAAGAAGAGGGGGGGTGTATTTATAGTTTTACAAAAGGTTAAATTTGTAAATTAATAAAGTGTTAATTTTTTAAAAAAAAAGACCCAAAAAAGGGCCATTTGTGCAAATATGCCGTTGGGCAACGGCTCCCTGCCAAGGTGACCGTTACCAAAGGATAAGTGGGCCCCAATTATTAAAAAAAACAAAAAAACAAATAAAAATAAAATAAATTTGACCGTTGTACCGGTCCGGTCCGGGCCGGTTAATTCGGCAAAGTGTACAGTTCACTTTGAACGGACCCAAAACGGGAACAGACCAACCCCCTCTACCCCGCCTACCCAGCCCCACCCGGCCCCCTTCATACCGGGCCGGTCCGGTTCCGGGTCAACCCGGCCCGTTAGACAGGTTTAGGAGAAGCTCTCCTAATCCTTTTTCTTCTCATAAGGACTCTAAAATATCAAAAATAGCTTCATGGTTTTCTAAGTATTCTCCTTTACACGAAAAGTAAAAAAGAACTAAACAATTCATTTTCATCTTTTGGACATTGCTGGATCTATGTTCAAAGCATCTTCGGTTTCTTTCTTTCCAAATTGTCCACCAGATGCAGGCAGGGGCAATCTTCCATCTCTCTCTTTGATTGGAGAGGTTGCCTTCTATGTTCCAGCAGGCTAGAACTTCAAGAATTCTTCTTGGCATAACCCACAAGAATCCCCTCAAGTTGATGAACATCCTCCATAATTGTGAAGTCACTCTGCAGTGCAAAAAAAGATGACTGATTGTCTCGGCCTCCTCTCCACATAGGTAGCATCTAGAACAAAGTTGGTATCCTCTCTTGACCAAGTTATCCTGGGTTAGTATTGCCTCCTTTGCCAACAACCATGTAAAGCAAGCCACTTTATAAGGAATTTTAACCTTCCAATTCAATTTGCATGGCCAGCAACCAACCTGATTATTTGAAATATTGAATTCCTTATATGTTGCTTTGACTGAGAACTTCCCTTTGCTATTCCATTGCCATGTTACACCATCTTCAGCATTGGAGGTCCCTTTGAATTGTTCCAAGGTCTTGTAGAAATCTGACATCCGATCGATCTCCCAATCATTCAGTAATCTCCTGAAGGTAAGACTCCACCCCTGGTTTGACCACATCTCTCCTATTGTTGCTTCTTGCTGTTGATTTAGTAGAGATATGTCTGGAAAAAGTTGTTTCAGTGCAGCCTGGCTTAGCCAATTATCCTCCCAGAAAGATACTGTTCTACCATTTCCCACTCTGAAGCTTGCCTTGTTAATGAGCTTAGGCCACAGGTTTCTAACAGACTTCCACAAACTGGCCCCATAGGGGCTTCTCACATGCTTGGTTGTCCATTTTCCTTCCATGCCATACTTCTGTTTGATTACCTCTTTCCATTGGGAATGTTCTTCTGAAGCAAATCTCCATAACCACTTCATCAGTAAACTTTGATTCTGAATCTTCAAATTCTTAATCCCCAACCCCCCCTTCCTTCTTGTTACAAGTAAGGGAATTCCATCTGACCAAGTGGATTTTCTTCTTATCACTGTTTCCATCCCATAAGAAATTTCATCTCAAGGCATCTATTCTGTTCACCACATTCACTGGGATTGGGAATAAAGACATCATATATGTAGGCATAGCATCAAGTACTGAGTTAATCAAGATTAATCTTCCTCCCATAGACAGGTATTGGCTCTTCCAGTTAGTTAGCTTCTTCTCACATTTCTCTAAGTCCCCATTCCATATCCCTTTTGACTTGCTTTTAGCCCCTAAAGGCATCCCAAATATACGGTAGGTAGCGACCCGATTTTTCCTCCAAGGATTTCAGCCAAGTTTTGAAGCTCTCTCACCTCATTAACCGGATAAATAAAGCTTTTGTTCTAGTTAATATGCAAACCAGATATGGCCTCAAACAGAATAAAAATGATCCTTAGCATTAGCAAATGTTCTTTATCAGCTTCACAGAACGCAAGAGTGTCATCTGCATATTGCAAATGAGAAATCTCCAACTGACTACCTACTCTGGAGTTTACCCTGAATCCCCTTATCCAATTGTTTGTTTGAGCCGTCTTCAACACATTATTCAAGCCTTCCATCGCAATGATGAATAAAAAAGGAGACAAAGGGTCCCCTTGCCTTAGGCCCCTTTGCGAAGGAAAGAAGCCAGCTGGTGTTCCATTAATTAGAATTGAGAATCTTACTGTGTTGATGCAAAACTTAATCCAATGAACCCACCTACCACCAAAACCCAACTTCCTCATAGTTTCAAGCAGAAAGTTCCAATTCAAATGGTCATAGCCTTTTCAATGTCCAATTTGCATAAGATTCCAGGCTTCTTGCTTAATATCCTTGCATCCACGCATTCATTGGCAATTAAAATGGCATCCATTATTTGTCTACCTTTAATGAAAGCCATCTGTTGAATATCCACAAGCTTATTCACTACTTTCTTAAGTCTCTCTGTCAATAACTTGGAGATGATTTTATAGATGCTACCTATCAAGCTGATAGGCCTGAAGTCTTTCAGTTCCTTGGCTCCCACCTTCTTGGGAATCAATGCCACAAAGGTGGCGAAACTCTTTTCAAAACTACCTCGGTCATAGAAATTTTGAACTGCAGCTATTACTTCCTCGTTCACCACTTCCCAACAGTGAATGAAGAAGGCCATTGAGTAGCCATCAGGTCCGGGGGCTTTATCCCCTGCACATGCCTTCACACTATCCCAAATTTCCTGAATACCAAAAGGACCTTGGAGCAATTGATTGTCTTCTGGAGTAAGAATAGGATAGTTCCTAAGATTACCTTGTGGTCTCCAAACCTCTTCTTCAGTATATAGCTTTTGGTAGAAAGTGACAACCTCTTTCTTGATATCACCAGGATTCTGTATCAACTCCCCCTGTAGTACCAACTGCTCAATATGATTATATCTCCTATGTGAATTGGCGGTTCTGTGGAAAAATTTTGTGTTCTTATCCCCTTGCTTCAACCACAATGCTCTGGATCTTTACCTCCAGGCCTCCTCCTCATGCTTTGCGATGTCCTCAAACTCCATAGCTAGGGCTGCTTTTGCATAAATTTCCTCTTCATTTAGAAGCCTCTGTTCGTGGATCTCCTCCAATTGTGCAAGCTGGTTAAGGACACTTGTTTTCTGCAACTCCAGATTTCCTTGTAAAGTTTTGCTCCATTCTTTTAATTTTCCGTTCAAGGCTTTGAGCTTGAAAGCCAAAATAAAGTCAGGACTTCCTTCACAACTGAAGGAATTCCACCAATCTCTAACTCTATCTGTAAATCCATCTGTTTGCAACCACCAGTTATCCATCTGTTTGCAACCACCAGTTTTCAAACTTAAAAGTAAAATTTGACTGGATCCCAGTTATCACATTGAAGCATCAGTGGTGAGTGGTCTGAGGTTACTCTATGAAGTATTGATTGTTTGATGTTCCTAAATCCTTCATTCCAGTCAACAGATACTAGAAATCTGTCCAGCCTAGCAGCTATATTATGATTGTCACTTCTTCTCCATGTGTTTTTGCCTCCTGCTAACTGCATATCTACTAGATCCATATCTTCAATAAGATCAGTGAAATCCTTCATCCCTCTTGTAATTCTGTTGCAATTTTTTTTTCTGATGGAAATCTCACAGTATTAAAATCTCCACAAACCACCCATGGTCCATCAAATAAACCTCTGGCCCCTGCCAATTCCCACCACACTTCTTCCTTGTCTCTTCTGTCATTCGGTGCATACACACTAGATAAATGCCAATTAAGTTCCTGTGATTTTCCAGAAAACTTACAGGTGATAGTGTGAGCCCCCAAGCTGCTAATTTCCCCATCCCATACTCTTTTGTCCCACAGAAAAACTATACCTCCTCTAGTCCCACTAGCTTCTAATTGTGCAAAATTCCCCCATCTATTGGCCCATATCTCTTTTACAATCTCCCTGATATCACCTTCTAACTTGGATTCTTGAAAGCAAAAAACATCTGCTTTCCAGCTATTCATCATACTTTTTATCAGAACTCTCTTCCTTTGACGATTTAACCCCCTAACATTCCATGATAAAATGTTTACCTTCATTGATCTCTTATGACAATACATCCCCCCTTGCTTCTAGTTCCATTACTCTTAAAATTGCTCCCAATTTCCAGCCCTTTAACTCTTTGAAGCCCTTTCTTTTTGGAGTCTCCATCACATGTAGTTCTGATTTCCCTTTGTTCTCTTTTCTTTTGTTGTCGATTTTTGAAAAGAGCTCCAAAGCTTCTCTTTCACAGCCTTGAAAGTTGACACCAAATTCCTTGCTATGTCTAATAATGTTCTGATGAACCCAGATAGTTGCATTAAATTCCAGATCCTTCTCTTCCTCTAAACATTGAAGGTTTAGAGGTACTGCTTCTTCAATCGCCCATCCAACAGCTTTCTCCATTTCTTTTGCTTGCATGTGTGTGTTGTAGGTTTCCAGTACTTCATCTTGTGTGCCTCTGTCTTCGAAAAGAGTCATAGCATTGAGCTCTTCAATTGGATTCTGTTGATCGTACTCCTTTCCTTCTTCCTGTTCTTTTTTGTTGTTGTCTCCCTCTGAAAACTCTTATACGCCTGATGGGCTCTGAATGATCGTATCTGTTCCTCGGTTATTTGCCTTTATCTCTTCACTAAAAGGATCGGGCCTGGGCCCTGATTTGGATTCAGAAATTTGGCCCCTAAAAGAGATCTCCACCGAACACATTGGGCCAAAATATCTGGGCCCAATGTCCTTCTAATATTCTGTTGTTCCCTATCTAGGTTTGGAGTTAAATCTTGTGCCCCTTTCTCATGTGAGCTGTCACGTGTGGATTTTAAATTCACATTACATGAAAATTTTGAGCAACCCACGTTCTCTATCATGTCAGAAATACATTGAGCCCCTCCCTTGGTACTTTGAGTAGCCTCTTTTATCCGAAGGTCCGATTGCCTTCCTCCTCCGTCTTCTCCGATACTGGTACGTACCGGAGCTTCACACCAAATTTGGATTTCCGATATTAAACCTTCAAACTCCACCTTCACCGATTTAGGAACTGAACTGCCATCACCTTTAACTTTTATTCTCGCTCATTTTAGGTGGTTTTTCAGTTCTGTTTCTTCCTCAGTTTGAATCCACCCACCGCAAAAATCCCCAACGTTTTTGAAAACATTATGGGACCACAGTTGAAGAGGAAGCCCTACAAGTCTGATCCACACATGATTTATCTTCTCTTCTCTTGGAACAGAGCACACTGTCGGAGACCACCATTGGAGGTTCATTTTATGCTTTTTCCAATTCCAGTCTCCTCTCAGAACGTGGTCAGCCACTAATTTAGAGGAAAATTCAAAGAGAAATCGATTGTAGCCCATCTCATAGATGTTGGTGCCGTGAGCCTGCTTCCGGTTGCTGCTAACCCAACGGCGAATTTCCGATAAGGCAGGGATATCTGAAATTTCTTTTGGCAAGCTACCCACCAAGCTCCTGCTTAGGAGATCATTCTGCATAGTGTGGGAATCTCCAGGGTATGGTTTCACCTCTCGTCTGGATTGTGGCTTCATTCATCTCTCTGGAGGACCATTTATACCTTCTGATAGTATCGGAGTACAAAAGACCTTTCTCTGTAATTTTGGGTGCATTTATAACAGTTTGTCTGACTTTGTAATTAATGAATCTTTCAATCTTCAATGCAATGTCCAGCCACCCAGTATTAAATGCTATCTCCGGGATAATAATGACAGATCTCCTTCTTCCTTGAACACTGATTATAGTTATGTAGCGACCATAAGTGTTATAATTTCTTGCACAGAAAAACTCAGAGAACTGATCATGAAATTTCCATCTTTTCACGTAGTTCCCTTTAGTTTTCGAAGCTTCCTTTCTTCCTGCTGAACGTGGTTCTTCTGATAAGATTTCTGCCGCGCTCCGTCCATTCATACCATTCCTTAGCTCTGGACTCACTTCTAATGATTTCATATGACTTAAAACCCAGTGCAAAATAAATGATATTAGCACCCATCTCTATTGAGATAGTAATCTTAAAACTGATATTAGTAAGTAACTGATTAAACTCCGGCCACAACACCGGAATTCCCCCCCTGTGTCTTTTTTACTTTGGTTAGCTTTACTATTTTGTTTTTCTTATTTTAATATGGTTCTCATAGTAATATGAACATGAAAGAAAAGGGAAGTTGAAGTTCGAGAAAAAAACATTTTGGAGTAAGATAAAATTAGCTATTGGCTCTAAAAGAGCAAAAAAAGAAGGAATTATTAGCTCTGTAGGTTTGATAAAGCTATGTATATGCTGGAGCTCTATTGTTATACATTTTGTAGTCCTTTATTATTTGGAAACACTAGTCATAGCCGTTCACTTAATTCTAGTGAATCTGAATGTGTGCTTGTGTAGTTCTATTTGGGGGATTAATGGGCATGAATAAAGTGTAATAGATATAGAAGATACATATAGATGATTCCAACTAGTTTGGGATTGAGGAGTATTTGATTGATTGTATAGTTCTATATTCTACATCACTCAATTGGTTCACTTGTTGATGATTATCCCACTGTTTGTTTTGTGCGAAAACATTCTGTATATCAAGAAAATTACTGGAGTATCAAGGAAAAAAGATAGGAAAAATTATCCCTTTTTTTTTGTTGAAAAGATAATACATATAAATTTCATGGCTGTAGTATCACATTTTTGTACGTAAATTACATCATTCAAGCCTTTATGCTCTTTTTGTCTTTTATGCAATATCATTGAGTCCTTTTATGCTCTATGTCAGGTTGTTATTACTAGCATAAACATTGATGGAAATCTTCTCCTTATTGGCAGTCACCAGAAAGAAAAGGTAAATGACATGATCGGCTCATTTGGCATTAAGTGGAATTCCGTCTACCAAATCATACGTTGTGAGATATGTTCTTGATATCATGCACTTTCCAAGAATATATTCCTACTTTCATATGTTCTATCCAAATGTAGTATCCACTTTCCTTAAAAGGATTTTTTTTTGTTTTCTTTTAAAGCAAAGGTGTTGTGGACCCTCATTTATTTTTCTCAATATCCTCTTTTTTATTTTCCTGCTAATATTTGTTGTTTCTTTTGCTTCGGTTTTCTTACTGGAGTGCTGTGATATTGTTTGGTGCTATGACTTCTTTACATCTTTCTTTGAGTCGAGGATCTTCCGGAAATAGCCTCTCTACCTTTTCAAGGTAGAAGGCCCGCGTACACACTACCCTCCCCAGAACTCACTTGTGGGGTTATATGGAGCTTGTTGTTGTTGATCCTCTATTTTATTTCCAACACCAAAGCTGACTTGTGGTTCCACATTGTTTCCCCAATAATTACTAAAAACACTTCCTTCAACTTTTATTTCCCAAAAAAAAGAAACACACTCGCACCAACTTTTCTCCTTTCTAGTAATACTAGCTATAGATTAAAATGGGACCGAGCGAGAATATTTCACGTCAAATTCAGTTTTGTCTGCTGGTCTGTATTTCTTCCTCTTCAAGACGTTCTGCAAATTTCAAATGGTTTTTGCATGTGAACAGTCTTTAGATTGTGATGCAGTTATTTTGTCCCCACCATAGCTTTTATGAAACTAGTTAGTCAACTGCAATTTGAGCTTGTCATCTATGTCTAATTTTATAGTTATTTTGGGATGTCTCAGGCACTGAAATTGTTATTTTGGCTAAAAAATTGTATCTGATACGAATATCTAATGTGACAGGATCAGTCTCCTGAGCAATTTAAGATTGTGATACCAAAAATTCCTGCATATTTCACGGTATGTGTCTCCTAGCTACATAATTAAATATGTTGTCTAACCCCCCCCCTCGAAAGTGTTGAATCACGGAAGCCTGTGCTTTGTTGGAACAGTTGATAGAGGTTAAACTGATTATCCTTTTCTTTTTGGTGCTCATAGAGAAAAATAATCCTACAGTGATCATGACTAATGTCATCAATGAGCTTCTTGCTTTCTGTTGTTAGAGTGAGTTCCACAGAAAAACAATTAAAACAACACTTGTTACGGGCATGTGAAGAGGAGTATATATGCCCCCGTGAGAAGGTGCGAGAGGTTGTCCATGGTGGGGCGGGGGAGAGGTAGAGGTAGGCCTAGGAAATATTGGGGAGAGGTGATTAGGCATGACATGGCGCACCTTCAGCATACTGAGGACATGACCCTCGATAGGAGGGTATGGATGTTGGAAATTAAGGTAGAAGGTTAGTAGTTAGGTGGGAACGTCTCAATTTCATGTCGGTCGTGTTAGTATTACCCTTTTATTTTCATACATTCATATCCGTAGGTTTGTTTTATCTTATGTTGATCCTTTCGCTTCGATGTTTCTATCACCCTGTCTTCCTATCACCTTATCTTGTTGATGTTACTACATGTTGTGTCTGCTTTTTTTACTTTTATCTTGAGCCGGGTTTCTATCGGAAACGACCTCTCTACCTTCACAAGGTACGGGTAAGGTCTGTGGATACTCTACCCCCAGCAGGGGCGGATCCAGAGTACAAAGTCCGGGTTCACCGGAAACCAGTAGCTTTTGTTTATACCTTGTATATGTACTTAAAAAATCATTAAATATCTATAAATATTATATTGTAAACCCATAAATTATTGTATATTAAGTTGAGATTGTTGTAGGAACCCATTAACTTTAAATCCTGGATCCGCCTCTGACCCCAGACCCTACTTTGTGGGACTAAAGCGGGTTTGTTGTTGTTGTTGTTTTTACCAATTGATAATGTCTGAGCATCCTACCCAAAAACTATTGTGGAAGCCATTACTTTATCCATGAGAGATAATTAGTAACTCAATGCACTCCCCCACGTGTAACCCTGTCAGGGGGTTCACTCGCGATCTTTTAATTCGTATCATGGGTGCGAAAATGGGATTGCCAAAGTTGGCTGACACAATGTGAGAGATATGAGTCTCCAATTTAAAACTTCAAATCAGTGGGTAGAGTTGCCCAAAATCTTCATAAATCCTGTGGAGGCACTTGCAACATCCATGTGGGGCAGTTAGTAACTCAACAATTACTTGCCTATCAAAAATTAAAAAATAAATAAGAAAATAACTCAACAGTTGCAACTTCTCTGAAATTCTGGATATGGCGGAAGCTTTAGCAAACTTTATTTTCCCAAGCCTTCTTTAATTGTTTAGGAGTTTCAATGCTTCTTTTTCTCTTTTTTTGGTTGATGGGAGCTTTTATGCATCTATTGAATGACAAATACTTCTCACTGTGCTTGTGTCAACACCTGATTATTCCTGTTTATTAAATGTACATGGGTTTATTACATGGTATCAGGGCGATCATTCAAATTTCAGTTTGAATGACAAGCTGGCTGGTTGTACACATTTACCGGAGTATAGAAATGGCAGAAGTTCTTTTTGCTTTCTAATGCTGATGCTCATTCACCCGCAACAGTTCCTCTATACATGACCCCTTGTATATTCATTCAATATACACTGCATGCTTGCAGGGAACAGGGGACCTAATGACTGCGTTGTTGCTTGGATGGAGCAATGTAATGTTTAAACAGCTTAAAATAGGTTTTTGAGCTTTATTTCCCACAACATATGTTTATGATCTTAATTGCTCTATATCTCATACAGAAATATCCTAATGACCTCGACAAAGCGGCAGAGCTTGCTGTCTCAAGCTTACAGGTACTTTTGTGCTTCCCTGTTGTTTGTAGAGATCCACTCGTAAATTCTTTTGAATCTGGAGACTGAATGGTTCTGTTAAATTGGTTATTATGATGACATTCGGGACTAGTTTGATTGCACTGTCATGAATGTTGGATATTTGTTTCATTACTGTGCTAAATTTATAGGGCTATTGCACTTCATTAAGACCAGGAATTGTATAACAGCTATGAGCTTTCAGTCAGATAAACTTATCAAAATTTATGTATAGAGGTTGCTGTTATACTTTTTGGTTAAAGCAGCCGCTTGCCTTGACTTGTGCCTAGAACAAAATGATGGAAATCCTTTGTTATGCAACCTAACCTATTTTCTCAAAATATGGGTGCAATGTACACAATGCATGCTCAAGTGGTAAGAATGTTCGTGCTATGATGAATACCAGTTACTTGCCCTTTTGTTTAAATCAATGCTATTTTTGTTGCTTGACGCAGGCACTTTTATTGAGGACACTAGCAGATTATCAAAAGGCTGGCTATGACTGCCAGTCAAGCAGTCTGGAGATTCGGTTGATTCAGAGCCAAGATAACATCCGCAACCCAGAAGTTAAATACAGAGCCAAAAGATACATCTAGATGTCTGGTGTCGTCTCATCTATTTATTGCTTTTACAATTGTCATTGGAATGAAATACTTTCATTTGTACACTATAAATAAAGTGGGCGCATTTCTCTCTTGTTGAGGTATTCATATCCCCATCCGCCAAAGGGTATATGTGAAAGAAATCCAAGGAGAATGGACAATCCATCGGGCAGGGGAGCTAGTAAAGCCTTTGCCTTTAGGCCCCAAAATATTACTCAAAATTTATAGTAGATTTTATTTATTTTCGCTAAGTCAATACTACTGAAGATTGTAGCAAAAAAAAAACAAAATCTTTATAAGAAAGACGGAAATAAGATTGCTTCGTTGTAATTGGCGGCGACTGAAAACCACTTTTGAGAAAGGAAACATGAGAATTTGAAAAAATAGTAAGTATTGCCTTTACTTGGTATGCTTTTGAAATCGTAAAAATCAATTTGACAACGACGGTTAGACTTGCTTTCAGAATAAAAAACTGTAAGAGAAATTGCCAAGAAAAAAAAAATACTTCAATTGATGAATATATGTATATGTATACTCTAATAAATTACTCCTGTATAATTTCAATGCTCATTACAGTATGAAAAAAGAAAAAGGAATAGAACAATGGTTTGCATGAAGTTTTTAGGATCGTTCTTAGTATTGTAACACCACTAAGAAATGCATTTACAGAATGTCTTATTAGAACGACTCCCAAAGAAATTATAAACTAAAAAACTAAAAATTTTGAAGCTTTTGATCTAAAATAAATTATAAATAAAATAAGAATTTTAAAGTTAAAATATTTTTAAATATTTTCTTAGCATGATAAGGCTAATTAGAATTCCTTGAAAAATAAAAAGGGAGTCATTGTAATTGTTAATCTCTGGATGGCCCAACAATTACAATTGAGGGGCAGAACCTGCAATTTTGGCTAAACATCGGCGGCACATTTAAAGACGTTTCTCGAAGCTGGGCTCGCGGGAAGCCAGTTCCACAGAGAAAGGAGGAGAGTTCTGCCAAAATAGCTTGGAGAGTACACAGAGCTAAAAAATGGAACCTGAAGCAGCGCTAGAGTTTGTGAAGCAGGGTACTACTATGCTACTTCTCGATGTTCCTCTAAACACCCTCATCGGTATTGATACCCATGTATGTAGTGATTTTTGGGGTGTTTTTTGGGACAATTTGATTGATTTGGTTTTAATTTGGATTAGTTTTTATTTCATTTGCAGATGTTTTCCACTGGGCCTAATTTCAAAGGCGTGAAGATGATTCCTCCTGGCGTCCATTTCATCTACTACAGTTCATCCAACAGGTTTGCATTTTGTTTCCTTGAATTTTAGGAAACTAAAGCTTCTAGAGTTGTCATGTTTAAGTACTTAATGGTATTCATTTCTTCTGTAACAGAAATCGTTGTATCGTGTTGTTCTTTGCTGCTTTTCTTTTTGGGTTCCTTTCTCTCCTTAGGAAACGATATAATTAGACATTAGTAACAACTAATGTTACCTTTCTTCTTCTGAGTGCAGAGAAGGGAATGAGTTTTCACCAATAGTTGGTTTTTTCGTTGACGCGAGCCCTTCAGAGGTTAACATAACATCTCATTTTCCACTTCTGCGTTTTTATGTTGATCCATTTATGTCTGTAATTGTTCTGAGCTCTTTTAATGTTGATAGCTACATAGAGTTTGTACAGTTTTATGTTGCCAGACCATAGACACGGATATACTGATATTATCATAGATTCCCTGTATGCTAATCTCTTGCTTCTTTTGCTGGTTGCTTTCTTTCCATGTTTGATCAGTTGTTCATTTTTCATTGATGTACTATATTTTTCTTCTTTTCTTTTATGTCAAAGTATGTTTGGAAACTTGATCTCTATCTCCCCGTGGTAATTTAGCAGGTAATTGTTAGGAAATGGGATTCAAAGGATGAGCGATTTGTCAAATTATCCGAAGAAGAGGTAAGTTCTTCGAAGAATTTTCGTTACTTCTCTAAGCTGGCCTAGAACATGCTAGCCAATAAGGTGGAGTAAGGCCAACCGTATCTCCGTTTCCACAATAGCATCTTTTCTTGACTACCATTTTAGATGTTCTTGGAATTGTCCCATGATTATTTTCCTTGATAGATGGCGTTGTTGGAATTGTTTCCATGATTATGGAAGCAAATAAATTCATGAAGAGACCACTACTATCTATATTAAAGAAATGACCTTCAGAAATGAGAAATCATACTTTCCCATTCTACCTCGTGCGAAATCTTGGAGATGAGTTGGAAAGGATGGAATTGGTTAGCTGGTCTCTTACTTCTATTAGTCTTAGCAAGCAGGTTGTCCATTAGTTCATGTTCATCCAACTCAATTATATGAACAATGATGAACATATAATATGACTTGCATATAGATTTATATCTTTCATACACCCATCCTTTTCTGACATGTTCTATTGATAATAAGAGAACAATCCATTAATCTTCCAAGGGACTAATTACTGACTCGTTTGACTGATACGTGCAAAAAGTTGGTGCTATGAGTGCCAGTTGAGCTCTTCTATTTTAGTACATGTCCTTAGATGTGTCAGGTCATAATTCCTCCAGGTCTTTGCTATGTATGAGCTCTCAGCCTGTTGAGCTTCATCTTGTCTACTGTACTGTTGAACTATGGGTTTCTATGTAGTGGTTAATCATTAGTTCCCAGTGACGTAATCCTATCATGGCACTGGTCTTCATTTAATGCAACATTATTCTTATCGTATCTATGGTGTGGATGTTTATTGCTTCAGAAGACTTGTTTCTTGCCAAAAAATGATTATTTCCCATTTATTGAAGGAAGAGAGATATGCTCAAGCGGTGAAAACTATGGAGTTTGACAGACAACTTGGCCCTTATGCATTGGATCGGTACGGAGATTGGAAGCGCTTATCTAACTATATTACGAAGAATACCATTGAAAGTATTGGTGAGTACACTGCTTTTACTTTGTCTCTTAATGTTTTGACTTTTGACAACGAGAACTGAGGGGAGCATCTGAGTCAAAGATGTTGAAACTTTGGTTTGAGTTGATTATAAAAAAGTTATCAGCATATTAGTGCTGAATATAAACCCAATAAGCTGGAATGGAGCTTCAAAACTTCTGTTTGCACTCTGTCAGCTTTACAGCTTCCTTGAGTTATCAGCATATTAATATGTTCTGAGTATTTTGCTTCTCAATTTGTTAAGTTGAGGGTGTTGGTTGGTGTAGATCAATGCTCCAAATTTTTTTTTCTCAAATCAACAAAAAGATTATTCATTTACAAGTCAAGTGCCTTTTCTGCTTATTGGATGGGTATTTTTTTCTCATATGCTTATTTTCCTTTCTTTAATTGAATAATTGTATGGTGGGTTTTCACGATTTCTTGAACTTGTAATTTTCGTTCTCTTGTTCTCATATCAAATCGCATCATGATTGATCATAGGATGCTGCGGAATCTAACGTGTGTTGTTTTCAAGTTAAAGAATGAACAAGATTGTTTGTAGGAAAAACAGAAAGATAAGTTTGAGGGTTGTTCTAACAATCAAATCTTAGAAAAAATCAAGTATTAGAATGAGGGTTCGATCTGGAACAGACATATAGAAAAGAGTTGATGCATTGACATATGTGTTAAAAGAGAGTTTGTACTTTGTGGATGGTGCCACTCATCCCATGAATAAGCCTTATATCAATTGGACAAATGATCTCATCAAAAAAATGGAAATGAAAAATATGTACCGGATAAATAAGAGACTTGGAGCGTAAGCTAGATAGACAGGTATTAACTTTGGGAATGTGTGAGAGCAATGTCTCTCAGCCCTTGTGTTTTTGTGCAATATGATGGAGCCTGATTTGTGATAACACCTAATCCCATTAGTTATGTGCCTAGGGATCCCATCGGTAATGGTATACCATTATTAATTCCATTAATTTTGTGATGTGATTTCCCAATCCTAGCTAATATGAGATCCGCTACTTAGTTGAATTCATATTAAAATAAACAACAATATTGTGATCCTTTGGATTCTTTGACCAGCCGAGTGGAACTGCTTCAGCTAGTGTGTTTCACGTCATAGATAATGGCTATAGAACCTGTGGGCGTTCTTCATCTCTTTCAGAGGAAATCAAAATGTGAGTTACTCTTAGCAATTTTTGGCCAGGCTGACAGCAACTATTCTTACTTGTACCTCTGAGTATGCTTTTTTTGTGTGGGGTCATTTCTCTGTCTTGTTTCTCGTTGCAATATGCTTCACCAGTTATATCATTTGGCAGAACCTGTTGGAGGAGAAATCACAGTTATTTCTGAATCTGAGGTGGTTGAGAATGTTCCTAAGACAGCCATGGAGAAAGTCTTGGCTGAACAGTTGAAGAGCAGCAAGTTCTCGAAGCCTGTTGAGAAGTCACCTAGTAAAGGTTGTTATTACACCTCAATTCCTCGTGTTATCAAGCAAAAGGGAGCTTCAGGACAAGAGCTTACTAACATGAATCTTGACAAGGTATTTGTATCAAATCTGGATTATTTCTGTAAAATGACAGTATTTCTATTTTTTCCTTTTGCTTTTGAGAAGAACTTTAGCTTCTTCCTTCAACGCAGACACAAATATTGGAGACTATTCTGATGAAGCAACATGGTGGTTCAGACGATTCGCTTCTGGGAGAGTTACAATTTGCCTTTGTTGCGTTTCTGGTATCAACCAGCAGTTTCACCATTTCATTGTTCTTATATTCTTTATGTGATAAACCAACTTAATTAAGAAGACAGTTCTTGAAGTTTAATGTGCGAGCAATTTACAGATGGGACAGTCACTTGAAGCTTTTCTGCAGTGGAAGCTTTTAGTCAGCCTATTACTTGGCTGTACAGAAGCTGTAAGTATGCGTCAATCCCTCTGCTTGTATGTGGCTAGCGAGATCTTCGTCTGTACTTCCATTTCCAGATGCAGTAAGGACCCAATAATACAATCCAAAGTTTACTATCTTTTTCTCATTTGGAAAAAAAAAAGGCTGGGAAGGAAATGGGACACTAGAGCCTATAAGAGGCTTTAAAGCTTAACTTTACATCACTATCATGTCGGGAAAAAAAACATCACTATTCACTACCATTGTATAAAAGGAAGATTTGCCTGTTACAATTAGGAAAGACTAGAGGTGATGGATCATCCCTTGCTTTTTCTTTTTTGTTGGGATTTTATGATAGAAGCTTGTCTAGTTGATTCCCTAATTTCTGTATGGTGGGAATCATGCTGCTAATACGGCCTAAATACAATTAAGTTTTGCAAGATTGGTCAGTTGTCCTTTCATTTCTTTTGGAAGAATATGAACATGTAGCCATTTTAATCGCTTAAGATCCGCCAACTGCAAGAAAAGTTTGGATAAGGTCCACTTCTCCCACAAAAAATGATTTGAGGATGTTCAAGTTGCTGAAGGTAGTCTTGTGATCCTATCGGGGAAGAAAATATGTGAGATTACTTTGACTTCTACTTTTCATGGTAAACCGATTCCTGTAATTTAACAATGAGCTCTTTTGGTTTTTTAATTGTAACTTAAGATTATGGTGTATTTTTTGATAGAATATAGAACACTGTAGTTCCAAAATTTCACACTTCCCTTGATATCTTGAAACAAGACCAGAAAGATTTTGGATTCCGATGCTGAGAATTCCCTTTTAGTATCAATAGGTGATTTGTAACATCTTGATTTGCTGAGCTATTAATGACTATCTTCTTCAATTTGAGGTCCTTCTGCAAAGTCATATTCTGGGTATATAAAGGTTATGATACTATAAGTGTGCAAAGTAGTGGCTGAACTTCTTGTGTCTGATATTCCTATTTATTATAGTCAGCAAAATGTACCACTGAACTTGATCTTTTAGCTATTATTTGAGCAAATAAAGTTGTGTTTCTGTAGAAACATTATCTATTGACTCCTCCCCCCCACCCCCGCCCTCTTTCTGTTTGTTGTGATCAATGTGGATACTCAATTGTGCTTTCAGATAAAAGTCTAAGTTGTTTTTGACTATAATTTATCTTCTTGCCCGGTGTATGTGAATTGCTTAAACAACCTACATCGTGGTCGTAGGTCTACTTTCAAATTCATGTCTAGTTTAACCATTTATATCTTTGCAGCCTCTACACACAAGGACTCAGCTCTTCACCAAGGTAATTTTTAGAAGAATATATCATTTCTGTGCATGCTGTCATATAGAAAGTTATGCACCTTCCAGCTCTTTGGCGGGAAGCCTGGGCCTATGGACTAATTCAGTTTAAGGTTTCACCTATTTTATCATTGCATTTCCACAACTCTGTCCAACATAAGGTAAAAATGAGAAAGCGTATAAGTTAATATGCATGGTCAAAGCTAGAAATGCAATGCCTATGAGTTTTTTTTGTTATTTCACTTTATAAGGAATTCCTTTTTTGTTAGAGTGATCTTATTGTGGTTTTGTAGAGGCAGTTTAAGCTTTGCGGGTTTTATGTGATTTTTCTTGCTCTTGTTAATGAACAAGAATAAACATGGGCCTCGGTATGGTACTATACTTCTTGGTGTGAAGTTGGGCAGATGAACATAGTGGACCTGTGGTTGTATCGTGTTAAACTTTGTATTTAGCAGCAATAACAACATCGTTTTGTTTAATGTGTAAATTATGGTACCCTACTTTCTCTAGTAGTGGCAGTGTATAATTTATCTTTCTGATATTTGATTAAATCCCATTGAAAATGGAACTGATGGCGCTAATAGTTTTCTATGCAGCTCCATATTGCATACGTGTCAGTATGAAAAAGATGCCTTCAGTTTATCTTGAGTTTTTCATCCTTTTAGACTCATACATACTGACTCATGCAATCTGTGTTTATCATCAGTTTATGAAAGCAATATATTATCAGTTGAAAGTTGGATTTCAAAAGGATAGTAAGGATACTGGGAGGGCGGAGAAAGGTGCAATGACATTGTTGGATGAGTCTTTGTTGTCTGCTGATAACTTCCTGCGTCACCTTTGTAAGGTAAGAATCCAGTTCACCTATCATTGTATGCTTACTTAAGTGTAGGTAAAGCATATCAAGATCAAATTCCTGGTTTCTTTGGACAGTAACATTCTTCCTAGAAGTAAAAACTCTTCGACACATCTTATAAGTGTGGTTTTTTAATGGGGGATATCTGTGCATACTTGCTCACCTCAACTATTCCATCGAGTACTAGTCACCTAACGTTTTATGCCTCTGCTGGGATTTGAACCCTGGTCACTCATGCTTTTAGTTCACTTCATTAACCTCTAGCTCACACCCTCGGTTGCTTGTAACGTTTCACTATGACTGGTCACGCACTTACACTACCAAGGAATATGGCTGTGGATGGTTTTACTTGTGATCACATATATCGTGATTATGATAGTTTGGTTGAGCCATCTTTAATCCATTGATTTCAGGATTTCTTCTCATTGGTGCTTGATGCCCCCATGGTTGATGGAGACCTGCTGACTTGGGTATGCCTCCAGAGACTGGTCCCTTTTGATTCTTTTGAAATAAATTTAGATTTTTTTTTTGTGATCAAGTGCCTGTGAATAGAGTCAGAAGCATTCTTTATTATGGACTGTTGCATTGTAGTTTCCACTAGTGTCTTTTGCAAAACAAATATATGGATTTTATTGTAGTTTCCACTAGTGTCTTTTGCAAAACAAATATATGGATTTTATGGGAAGGAACAAAAGGGTGATGCCTTAGCCCTACCCTTTTGTAAATCTGAGAACCGGCTGAAGAATCGTCACCTAGGTTGTTAATCACATCTAACATACTTTTTCTGTGATTATTGTAGTTGAAGTAGGGATTTATTTATGATGAATAAAGATCCGTCGAGAGCACGTAAAAGGCATCTAGAGCATGAGAAGCTAACTTGGAGAAGGCGATGCTTATTATATAGATTACTTTCGACTTGAATGAGAGTCTACATCTGTCCTGTCAGTTTGACCATGTCTCTGGCTGTGTTGCTCGGATCCTCTAAAAATGCCGCTGGGTTTGTGTTGGATCCTCCAACAATAATGCATTTTTGGAGGATCTGACACCCGAGGTGGGGGTGCATTTTGGAGGATCCAAGCAACATAGGTCTCACTGATGAATTTAGTATTTTTCTTAAGCGTTTGTAGATTGAAAGATGTGAACCTTATAATTATTTGTAGAATTGACAAACAGGATGTCAACTTCACAGCTCAATTTCACCATCAGGAAGGATAACCATATTTCTTTTTGTCCTTTTCCCTTTAGATCGTTGTATTTATGCCAAAGCTGCGTGTTCTATCCATGTGCATTTAGTATTCTATAAAAATCTCTTGTGCACTTCGATGCTTAAGTACTTTAGTACTATATCATGGGAAGCACCAAGCATAATCCACCTTCTGTTCCTTTAGACATGCAATTCCAGATTCATTGAACAACTACTTGAAATGTAAGTACACGAGCTTTCCTTTTAAATTGGCTATCTGAAGTTGTCAAATGGTGTGCTTTTCTTGTTTGAATGATAGACTAGAAAACTGAGAGAGCTGCTTGAGCAGACTCTTGGATGGGACTTCCAGCAGAACAGTGCAGTTGATGGAATGTACCTTGAAGAAGATGATGAGGTTTGTGAAAGTCAGATGCTAGTTTTCTCTTTTTCCTTTTTTTTTGTTTGGGCTCTACACGCTGAATAAGTGGTTCGACTTCTGCAGTTTGCTCCAGTGGTGGAGATGCTAGATGATCCAGACCAGACTGAAACACCGTTAACATGATAGGTGGAGATGCTATATGTCCCCATCACACTCGAGCACCGTCAACATGAATAGGAAAAGTGATCCAAATGTAGTTAAAACTGTATGCCGATATTGATGGAGCATGTTCTTGGCGAGCTGCTGTTGAAAGATTTTGATCTAGTAGGCTAACCAAGATCTGGGAAAAGGGCGGCTCTAGGAGTAGAAATGGCGCGGGGTAGATAGCCACTTTTTAATATGGTATTTAGTTTTTATCCAGCATTTTTAATGTTGAGCAAAAATAGTCACTACTCTATTAAAATTAATACAAAAAGACATTTTTACCCTTTCTTCATGTGTCCGGTATAAATATTAAGAACATGGTGTCCTTAACATTTACACGGCAAACATAAAGTTAAGGACACCATGTCCTTAATATTTATACTGCACATATGAAATTAACATGATGTCCTAAGGTTTAACAACCTAAAGTGCAAGTACATGCACTTTGTCCTTAACATTTACACAACATTCATGAAGTTGAGGACACCATGTCCTTAATATTGACACAACATCCATGTCTAGCACATGAGTATTTTCGTCCGGGCGGGTAAAAAATTATTAACAACTTGCTAAAAAATAAATGCATTTTAAACAGTGACTAAAGAGTAAAGATATTTTTAATTAGTGTTTAACTGTGCACTTCCTCCGCTCTAGGATAAGGCATGTGAAGCCCTTGCCTTAGGCTTCCAAATATTTAAGGCCCAAAAAATATGAAGTAATCTCTCTCTTTCAATTTATGTGAATATATTTTCTTTTTAGTCCATGCTAAAAGAAATTATCAATTTCTATATTTGAAAATAATTTACTTTATGCAATGATTTATAGCCACACAAAATATATCTGTTTCATTTTACATCACAAGTTCAAAAGTCTTTTCTTTTCTCTTAAATTCCGAGTTCAGTCAAATAGGTTCACACAAAATGAAACATAGGGAGTATTACATTATTATATAATATATATACTTTATATTTATATAATTATTAATAAAAGAATTTAAATTTTAATATTCATTTTAAATTTGGTAGAGTTAGGATTGAGTGAGAAAAAAGTTATATATTTACCTTCTCATCAATTCTATTTTTTTTTCTGCTATGTATGGCTTTTTTTTCTTTTTCTTTTTCACAATTTTACTTTCTAATTTCAATTAGATGTTCTAAATTAGCTATTCTTTTTGTCATATTTGGTTGATTCCAACATTAGAAAGCAAATTATTTTGTGTCTCATTTTTTTAAACTAAGAAATTGTCGAGGCAAGTTTTGCAAGGTCCAAACTCGATAAATTATGAGTTAACTCCTTTATCAGTTTCACTCAAATATCATGTTTTTGTATAGAGGAGAGTTCAATACCATGAGTTGTGTCTAATCCATACGTCATGCCTTGAGCTCTCACCAAGATCAAACTATATAGGTTTTTTTCTCTGTCTTTCATAATTTCATTAAAGAAGTTTAAAGTATCTTTTAATATTTTAATTTTAGGCCACTAGTTCGGTTGAGATTATTGTGCCTTCAACCAACTTCACTCGCATTTTATAACTGAATATTACATTCATTGCCTTTAATGTTCTTGTTATTGTTGTCTTACCTTAATTAAGACTAAGTAAAATTTGATGAAAATGTCGGGGGTAGACTAACGACTCAAGGGAAGGCTAGTAGGGGTGTCAATGATTCGGTTCGAACGGTTAATTTATAAAATTTGTATCATACCAACTTTTCGGTTATTCTATTATGTATAACCAACACTAGACTTTTCGAAAACGTTCCAATCATGTCGGTTTCTCTTCGGTATCGGTACGGTTCGGTTAATTTTTAATAATTTTTTAAATGTCATGTAAAATATACTAGTAGAAGTAGAATACAATAGCATACGTACTTTTATAGGACTTAGCAAACTCTCTAGACATGTTTACAACTAAAATGTGATGAATGAAGAAAATATGAAAGATAACTAGAGTATTGATCCAACAACTACTCTACAACAACGTAAAAGAAACTAAGCAAATACAATAAAAATATAATTTACATGAGTGGAAAGATATCAACCATGGTGGGACTCAAAAATAAAGTCTATAGAAGATTAAATATTCAAACAGATAAATCCAAATCATACTAAAGGAAACATATTCAATACATTGCAGTTTGCTACTCATAATCGCTACAGTACCTTGTGTCTTGCTCGTGAATATGCTGAAAATAATTTAGCTTCAATAGGAGTAGAATAAGAGGTTTTGGGAATTAGGATTTTGAGTTTAATTACTTGTTGGATCGTAACTTTTTCATAATTTCAAGGCCCAAAAAAATGTAATGCTTTATTATTTTTAAATTTTATATATAAATATTTTTTTTCATATTGCAAAATTATTTGGTAAGGTTTGATATTTTTCGATTTATTTTCATAAAATAAAAAATCTAACCTAATTATCAGTACATTTATAAATATATATAAAAACCTACGATTTTATTAAAAAAAACCTAAAAATCGGCTCAGTAGGTATGGTTCGATCGATTTATTCGATTTTTAAATATCCATTAGCACCCCTAGAGGCTAGTAAAGTTTTGATTTAGGCCCTATAGATTTTTGAGGCCCCACAATATTTAAAAAGTGGATTTTATGATTTAATTTTACATTAGATATTGAAATGTACAAAAACTTCATAAATAAGAAAGAAGAAAGGCTGTCTACTCTTTAATAGTAAAAATATGTTAGAACTTTGAATTAAATTACTTAAATTTATATTCGTAAATATAATTTTTTACAACAATATCAAAGGAAATATATTGTAAATACATGTCTATTATTTTTAAATTATTGTTTACTAATATAAAAAAATACTATCACTACGTCAAGTTAAAGCTTTAGGTCATTTAAGAATATTATACAATAAATAACAAGTATAAAAAAAATGGCAGCGCTAATTTTTTTTGCACGCGTGTGTATAAATTCTAATATAAAAAATAAATACCCCTTATTAAAATTTGGCTCTACACCATTAATTTTATTAAATCGTCCTTAAGACTACAAGCAACAACTCCCATTTATATGAAAGCGTCTGGATCAACATAAATGGTGCAATGTATCCGGTCAGATACCTGAAGTTAAATGTGGAATCAGAACAACGTTTGCTGCTTTACATAAGTATGATTGATTCTATCAAAACTATTGAAATCATTGAACGACATTAATTCTGCTTGGTATAATATCATCAGATAATTAACGTGGCTAAAACTATTAATCTTAAACTATTTAATGTGTATATAACTACTGAAAAGGGACAAACCAATCGTCACAAGTCAGGATGATAATATTAAGAAATTTGATTAAAATTCTTTAAGCTGACAAATTAATGGGGTTGAATAATGTCTTTCTTGGATTGGACAATTTGACGAGTGAAGCCATTTTGTTGATTGCTCATATGCCAGGAATTGACAAAGCAGCGAAATTTCAGACCTAAGATCATTCATATTTGGCACGCCTTAGCTATTTGTTCAAAAATATGCTGAATTCCTTATATGTATATATTGTAACGATCCGATCGGTCGTTTTGAGTTCTAGCGCATCGTTAAGTGGTTTCAGACCATGAGCAACTTCACTTCAGGTATTATGATTTGTAAGCGTGGCCGGAATTGAAATTCGTGAAGTTCGGAGTTGATTTGGAAAGAAAATTCTCATTTCGGAAGCTTTAAGTTGGAAGAATTGACTAAGATTGAATTTTTGATTAAATGATCTCGGAATCGGGATTTGAAGTTCCAACAGGTTCATATGATGGCGTATGCCCGAATTGTGTTTTGGATGACCCAGGAGCATTTCAACGCCTATTGTGGAAGTTAGCATTTTGGAAGAAATTCATAAATTTGGGTAGAAGTGCATTACAATGTTATCGATGTCCGTTTGGGATTCCGAGTCTGAGAACAACTCCGTAGGGTGATTCTGGTATTGGGAGCACGTCCGTATATGAATTTGGAGGTCCGTAGGTCAGTTTGGGGTCGTTTGGCGAAAATTAGAAATTTGAAGGTTTTTGAGAAGTTTGACCGGAACTGGACTTTTGATATCTGGGTTGGATTCGGATTTTGGAAGCTGAAGTAGGTCCGTAATGTCGAATATGACTTGTGTGCAAAAATTAAGGTCAATCGGATGCGATTTGATAGGTTTCGGCATCGATGTTGAAGTTTGAAGTTCTAAAGTTCATTAAGCTTGGATCAAATTGCGAATCATGATGTCGATGTTGTTTGATGTGATTTCAAGGCTCGACTAAGTTCGCAATGTGTTTCGAAACTGGTTGGTTTAATTGGAGGGGTTCCGGGGGGCCTCGGGTGGATTCTGGGTGGTTAATGGATCGAATTTGGAATTTGAAAAAGAGTTGAGGCAGCTGATATCTGGTGTACCCGCACCTGCGAGGTGTTGGCCGCAGGTGAGGAGGGTGCAGGAGCGACATTGGAGTCGCAGGAGCGGAGCAGGCCGACCAGGTGAAGGAATGCAGGTGCGGAGCTTTTGGCCGCATCTGCGCAAGCGCAGAAGCGAAAAGCCTCTCGCAGAATTGGAAGAAGGCGCAAAAGGGTGTCTTGCACCTGCGAAGCCGCAGGTGCGGCACTGGACCACAGCTACGAAGGTCAAGGCTGGGCAGTGTGTTCTTTAAAAACGAGGGCTTGGCTCATTTTCACTTCATTTCCTCCATGAGGGCCGATCTTGGAGCGAGTTTGGAGCTCATTCTTCATCATCAATGTCAAGACAAGTGATTCCCACCCATTATAAGTTAAATACATGGTTTGTATAAGGATTTAAACGTGGAAATTAGTATAAATTATGAGATTTTTGGTAGAAGACCTAGAATTTGATATTTTGGATTTTGACCACGAATTTGGGCATGTAATTGAGAATAAATTATATATTTGAGTTCGTAATATTATGGGTAATGATTATCTTCGAAAATTTTCGGAATCCGGACACGTAGGCCTGAGGATATTTTTATCGACTTTTGGAACGAAATTGGAATTTGTTATAAATTGGATTATAGGGAGTATTAGAGTATGTATTCATGGATTTGCACATTTATTTACTAGTGTTGAAGCATTGAGCATCAGTTCGAGTTGTTTGAAAGGCTTGGGAGCCGGCTATGGAACTCCGGAGTGAGTTAAATCTCCTTTCTAACCTTGTAAGAGAGAATTAACCCCATAGGTGAATCAAATTACTATGTGCTTGTATTTGTGGGGGCTACATACGCACGAGGTGACGAGAGTCCGTATGTAGCTACTAGCTATGCCTATGTGTGGGTCATTTTAGGCTTACAACATGCCTTGTTGATATTGTTATTGATTTATGCTTATTGTTTGCCTTGGAAAAGAGCGGGATTGAGTTTGCTTATTAAATATTTTGAAAGGAGCCGAAACTGAGGTAAAATTGAGATCTTAAAATTTTTCATTGAAATTTCATATTTTGAAAAGAATGGAAGAATACTATAATAGCTTGAGAAATCTATGTGTAACCGCGTCGCATGTATGATTCGCGAGCGGGGTAATTCTTTTAAATTTATATTTAACCGCGTAGCATGTGTTTAACCAAAGAATTAGATCCTTTGACTAAAGCTATTTCTAGGATGAACACGGGTTATTGATAATCAAGGAAATAGAGAAAACGAGTAATAGACAATATTGCAGAAAAATAGAAAAGCAAAGTAGATTGTATTCGAGAATCAGATGCCTTTACAAGCTGTATTCCCGTCCCTTATATAGGATATTCCTTGATATAACATACAACTCTTGCTATGATTTCCCATTAATGACTAATTATGACATTAATGGGGCCTTACAAAGGATAATGGTAATTGGGGTACGGTTACATAACGTACGAGTAATCAATTGTGGATCCTTGAATCTGCCCGTAGCTTTGTCCAGATTCATTCTGACCGTGTCTCTTCCCTGTCTTGATCAGGTTGAGTTTCTCGTGGCTGATGAGCTCGAGGGTTTATTGAATCGTGCCTCTTTGTTGTACCTTTTCGAAGAATCACATCCAGCTGTCGCGTTCTCCTGTGTCCACATAACTGGCTGAGTTGTCAAGAGTTGGCTTACGTGTGAAACTCTTTTTTACCAATACAGATAGTCCCCCCCACTTACCATATATTTATCGATACATATTTGGTAAGTGGATACTCATTTATGGCGGGAATATTTTGCCGCCGCTTTACCTCGAAACATTGTATCGTTCTTTGAATCATAGGCGTCGTTTGTCACTTCTATTTAATGCTCATACCACGTGTCCTTCTCAGATTGGTTTTGCATTTACTCGGCACCTTTTAGGATTTTTTGCGGCTGCGTCAGTCCCGAAGTGACGCCTTCAATTATGACTTTTCATCATCATTTTTCTTTTTTTCCATGTTTGACGGTTGTCCTCAAGTATAAATACCTTTCTTTTGCTTCCACGAAACACTTTATAACTTTGTCTTTTGTAAAGAACTTTTTCTTTCCTTTATAAATATGTCTTCTTCAAATCAACCTCAGAGAGTAATGGATATTGAAAATTTAACGCCATCTTCTGCTCCGACTAGGAGTCGGAGGGGTGGTAGACTTAGGAGTCTAGGATCCACTCCTTCGAGAGGTTCTTCTTCTTCTCAGATAGTTTCCCTTCCTTCCGCTAGGTCTCTAGTTTCTCCGAGGTTTAGGGCTTCCCGGTCTTTGTCTAGAGGTAGAGGTGAACGCCTTCGTGAACCTGGAGTTGATGAAATTGTTCCTGCTGATTTTGTCTTTGCTAGAGATAATCAAGTTCTCGTAGATAATCTTCTTCCCGTAAGAGTGTCGAAAGGTTTCCAACCCTTATTACCGAGGGTCAGATTTCCCTTATTCGTAGGGAGTGTTTTTGGAGGTCTGATTTCCCTGTCTACATTCCGAATAGTAATAAAAGAATAATCTCTTACAAGATGGGATATTCTTTTATTTATATGTACCCTTTTACTCTAGGGTTTAGACATCCCATTGATCCAGTCATAATTGAATTCTGCCGTTTCTTCAATATCTGCTTAGGACAAGTTGGTCCGCTTGTGTGGTAAGTTGTCGCATGTCTTAGAAGTTTAGCTTCTTTATCCTCGGTTCCTTTTACTCTCAACCATCTTATTCATCTCTACTCTCCTGCCTTGTTTCATCAAGGGGTTTTTACTCTGACTGCTAGGAGCAAAAGAGTGCTGGTAACCCCTGGAGATGATAAGGATAGGGGTTGGTACCTCCGATGTGTTGCTGTACCCACTGTTGGTTTAGTGGGTGAAGAAAATCTTCCCTTCCATGAGAATTAGAATCGTGCACGTGAGTATGCTTTAGCTCACATCTATTTACTTTTCCTTGTTCTGACTTGAGATGTTTTACTTACACCGTATCTGTTTCTTCTTCTCTCAGCAATCATGGGTACTGTTGAGAATGTCTCCGATATCCGTGATTGGGTAGAAAAATTGTTGTCTGTTGCTCCTTTAGAAGAGAGATCTTGGAAGTACTTCACTGGGAAGTACAATTGGCATGTAAACACCTACGGTAAGTGAAGCTTTTGTTCTTGCTTCTTTCCTTACTCGAGCCTCTTCTTTCTTTGCTGCTTAAATTTTTTCCCTTTTGATAGGTTCTCTGCTCGTGGGGTGTCTGCTTCATCTATCCCGAAGATGTCTTTGGCCCAGGCCCAGGTCCAGGCCCAAGATATTATTGTTGGTTCGTCTTCCTCGAAGAGGAAGATTGGTGAGTCCCGTTCCGTAGAAGAAGAAGAAGAGGAGGGTGCTTTGGTGCGCAGGCCACAGAGAAGGTGGGTGGTTTCGGACGATGAGTCTACACCCATGACTTTGCCTTCCGTGTCTGTGGTTGAGCCCTCTACCTTCAAAGATGTTTCACATTCCCCCATTCATAAGTCTGTAGATTACTTGTTCCATGAAGGTTTTGACCTTGCTCCTGATGATGTCCCTTTGGCTACTGTTTTTCCTGCTTCTTTAAGAGAAGATGTCTCATCTGCTCCTTTGGCTATTACGGCTTCTGCTGTTGCTTTTCCTGTGGCTTCCTCAACTCTTCAATCCTCCGTACCTGCTGCTTTGCCCGTGGTTTATCAAGTTCCTCAACCCTCCGTGCTTGTTGTTGCTTCATCTCTGCCTGCTTCCATGCCTTCCGTTAGTGAAGTAGGTCTTCCAACAGAGAGATGCGGCATGTGATAATAGAGGTTCCAGTTGAGGGGAATATTTTCAAGAAAACGGGTGAGCCCGAAGTGTGGCTCAAGCCTTTGATAGGTCCCACTGGGAAAACCAAGCTAGCCAGCCATAGTGCTCTTACATGGGCCAATGAAGTTGTGCATACCTCTTTGAAGGTATGGTGCAAGTTATCCTCTTTCATTTTCGTATATGAAATTTATCATATCTAATTGGTTTATTTCTTGTAGATTAATCTTATAGGAGTGGAGCTCATGAAGAGGATCTCAAATACGGATCAGGATACAAAAGAGTTGCAGGCCGATGATGATAACTAAAAAGCACAATATGATAGTCTAAGGATTGACATGGATGCCTTAGAAGAGGAAAGAAGTACCTTGAAGCGGAAGATGAGGCTCATGGCAGCAGAATTGGCATTAGAGAAGGCTTCTTCCAGCCAGGCTAATAAAGACAAGAGTATTCTGGAGTCCTCATTTGCTGAGCATCTATCCCGGGCCCCAGAGGAGATTAGAGACTTAAAAAACTTGTTAGGGCAGAAGGAGGAAAACTCAGGCGAGCTCGTGCAATCACTCACCCGTACTCAAGAGGATCTTCGTAATTCTTTAGATAAAGTTCAAACTCTGGAGGAGTCGATTGTATCGTTAAGGGCCGCCCATGAAGATGCTAAAGCGGAGAAGGACGGATTGAGAGTTGAGCTTCAAGTATGGGCAAGGGATTATGAAGATCTTGAAAAGGTGGCTGTTGTTGATGTGAGCTGGGCGTATATGAATTCTCGCCTTGACACATTGATGGAAATGAGTCAAGAGGGTTTCGACCTTAGTGCTGAAATAGCTAAAACTAAGGAAGCCATGGAGAAGGCTCAACAAGGTCATAACCTCTCTTCACCTGATGGTTAGACTCCTGCTGCTCGTGCCTCTTCATCCCTAGTTTCTCCCGCTCCTTCTGCCAGTGAAGTCAACCCCCCTCCTGAAGAAATTTAAGAAGTTGGTTCACCCCTTTTTTTTATCTTTGTCTCAATTGGTGGTTACCCCCAGTCCCATCGGGGGTAAATTTGGTTCTCTTTAAAGTCCCCAAATGACAACTTAGGGGAACCTCAATGTATAAAAGTTCTATACGACTAAGTATAATTTAATACTTAGTTTTTACTTAGTCGTTTTAATATATTAATGCTACTATGACTTTTGTTTTCCGTTGAGTTTCTGTTTCACTCTTTAAGTCTTTTGCATGCTTTCTTTTTCGAGGTTTTAGTTTTACCTCTGAGTTTTGCATATAGAATGCTTTAGATTACTCGTACCTTTTCGTAATAGGTACGGTGTCATATTGAATGTGTGTTTTTTTGTAGTAAACATAATTTATGGAAGAGGGCCCTTTTTTGATCGAAACTTAATGAAGAAGACGTCTCAACTTCATAAAGGTGTAATAATGCAATAGAGTGATAGAAATTTTTCACATATTTAAGAATGTTTCTGAGGAAAGTTTTTTTTTGTTTGAACTTTCATAACTTTTTACATGTGTTTGATTATCGTCTAAAACTCATGTTGCAACTGTTTTCTTTTAACATATTTGATATACACTTGTATTTCGTAACAGTTTTTCGTACGTAACAGTTTTTTCGAGTAATTACAAGGGAGTAACTGTTTTTCATTAGTAACAGTTATTATAAGAATTGGGGTTTTTACCTGCAACTGTTTTTGTTGGAAACATTTTTCTAATAAGTACGAGGGAAATGTTTTCTTATTCGTAACTATTTTATTTGATAACAGTATTCTGAACAAATACAAGGATTTTGATCTTTCATCCAGAACTGTTTTATTTGATAACAATTTTCTATATGAGTACAAAGATTTAATAACTGTTTTTAATCATAACAAATTTTGAATGAGTACACTGATGATGATCTTTCACCCCTAACTGTTTTTGTTACAACAGTTTTGAATAAGTATAAAGATGTACATTTCTTCCTCGTGACTAGTATTTTGCCTTTCAACCTGAACATGTTCGAAGGTTTTTTGCATTTATGCATTAGGCTTTGTATTTGGATGACTCTTTTGATCTCTTTCGATTCTGCTCGTATCACTTGTCTCGTTGGGTAGATGGGTCTTCAGTCTCGAGCTTTTGACTTTCTGATAGTCTTCTTTGCTTCGTCTTAGCCTTCCATACTGTACAGTCCCCCAAGTGTTTGAGCTTTGAAGAATGAGATCTCGAGCACTTGATTATTCCTTCCCTATGGTCCTTTTCCTGAAAAGGAAAAACATTCCGGACTCGAAGGTATATAGCCTTTTAGATGATGACTGCTTAACCTTTTAAAACGTCAATCAAAAAGTGTAAACCTAGACCGGGAATTGTGTTATTTCCTCGCGTCTTTGCAGGTCTAATATCATC
>ML319992.1:0-11768 GCA_005239505.1 Nicotiana paniculata
GGCAGTTCAAACTTTTTTTTTAAAATCCTAGGGAAATAATAATTCAAGAATATCGTGGTTTGCTACGTGATTAATAAGAATTGGAACAGTAAGCTACGTGTAAATCTTTTCACTCATATGAATATGAATATGTGAATCAATGCGCGCCACATACTCGTCATCCGACGTGTGCGCCATTTTAAAATTAGTGAGAAATACGTAATCCGGGGTTTCATACCCTCAGGACAAGATTTATAACCATTACTTACCTCTACAGGGCCACAACACTAGTCCGCTATGCCCTTGCCCCTCAAATTGGCTCCCGATTGCTCCGAATCTAGCCAAAACCAGTTTAACATCATTAATATATACTAAAGGAACACAACCCAATCGAAAACTATAAAATTATATAAGAATATCGAAATTCGGCCAATCCCGGGCCCTAGGCCCATGTCTCGGAATTCGATAAATTTTATATCACTAGAAACCTCGACCTCCCACGATTCTACACATACCAAAAACACCATAATAGGACCACAATCGCCTACCCAAATTGCCAAAAGAATTTTCCAATCCTCCACACATTCTTCCCAACCTTTATCTACTTTAATCCTTCAATTTACAAGCCTAATCCGAACAAAATAGCATAGAAACGACTTTAATAACCCGGGAACTTACCTCCATTGAAGACCCACAAATTCTTTCTTCAACTTGCCTTAAAAAGAGATCCAACCGCATGCAACAATGGTGAGATGAATAAAATTTTGCGGAGGCCTCTTTTGTACTATTCTGCCCAGCAATTCCGCACTTGCGACCCAGGTGCGCACCTGCGCAATCCCACTAACGAAGAAGTTCTCACACCTGCGGCCACTCCTCCGCAACTGCGGCTTCGCAGGTGCGACCATCTCTTCACACCTGTGGATTTCCCCTTCCTAGCCTCCTTTCGAACCTGCGCATGGCCTTTCGCACCTGCGGCTACCCTTCCGCAGGTGCGGCCAACACCAGCAACCATTTGCTGTAATTTTCCAAGTTCAAAACTCCACCAACCATCCGAAATCAATCTCGAGCCCCTCGGGGCCCCAACCAAACAAACCAACACACCCCATAGAATTATTCCAACTTAGTCGAGCCTTCGAAACACCAAAAACAACATGAAAACACCAAAATTACATCAAACTCAAGCCTATGAACTTTGAAACTTCCAAATTTTGCCAACTGGCCCGAAACCAATCGAAACACCTCCGATTGACCAGAAATTTTGCACACATACTCAAAATGACATTACGAACCTATTCCAACTTCCGAAATCCCCTTCCGACTCTGATAGCCTATTTTTCACTGCCGACCGGAAATCGCCAAAAACTAACTTTCGCTAATTCAAGCCTAATTCTACACCGGAAGTCAAAACTTCATTTCGAACACACTACTAAGTCCCAAATCACCTAATGAAGCTATCCGAGCCATGAAATCTGTATTCCGAGGTCGTTCACCAATTAGTCAACTCTTAGTTGACTTTTTCAACTTTTAGGCTACTTTAGGAGACTAAATGCCTCAATTCTCACCATGACCACTCCAGACCCAAACCAACTGACCCAACATAACAAAAACAAGCTAGAAATATATGACAAATGAAGAAATATGGGAAACGGGGTAAATCTCACGGAACGACCGACCGGGTCGTTACATCCTCTCCCTCTTAAACAACCCTTCCTCCTCAAACGAGTCTAGAAACATACCTGGAGTCTCAAATAAGTGAGGATATCTGTCCCGCATCTCCCGCTCGATCTCCCAGGTGGCATCTTCCACCGGCTGCCCTCTCCACTGAACCTTCACTGAAACTATATCCTTAGACCTCAGCTTCCTGACCTGTCGACCCAAAATAGCCACTGGCTCTACCTTATATGACATATCACCCTCGAGTTGAACCATGCTGGAGTCCAAAACATGAGACAGGTCACCAACGTACTTTCGGAGCATCGAAACATGGAACACCGGATGGATACTCGATAAACTGGGAGGCATAACAAGCCTATAAGCCACCTCCCTAACCCTCTGAAGCACCTCAAATGACCCAATGAACCTGGGACTTAGCTTCCCCCTCTTCCCGAACCTCATAACACCCTTCATGGGTGACACCTTCAGCAACACCTTATCCCCAACCATGAAAGACATATCTCGGACCTTCCGGTCAGCATAACTTTTCTTCCTAGACTGTATCGTGCGAAGCCCCTCCTGAATTAACTTTGCCTTACCCAACGCATCCTGAACCAAGTCTGTGCCCAATAGCCTAGCCTCGTCCGGCTCAAACCAACCAACCAGAGATCTGCAACTCCTACCATATAAAGCCTCATACGGAGCCATCTGGATACTCGACCGATAGCTGTTATTATATGCAAACTCCACTAGTGGAAGAAACTGGTCCCATGAACCACCAAAGTCAATCACACAAGCACACAACATATCCTCCAAAATCTGAATGGTACACTCCGACTGCCCGTCGGTCTGAGGATGAAACATTGTGCTCAACTCAACCTGAGTACCCAACTCTCTTTGTACGGCTCTCCAAAACTGAGATGTGAACTGAGTACCTCTGTCGGAAATGATAGAAACTGGAACCCCATGCAATAAGACAATCTCCCTGATATAAATCTCAGCTAACCTCTCCGAATAATAAGTAGTGCCAACAGGAATGAAGTGCGCGACTTGGTCAGCCGATCCACAATAACCCATATAGCATCAAACCTCCTCGAAGTCCGTGGGAGTCCAACTATGAAGTCCATGGTGATCCACTCCCACTACCACTCCGGAATATCAAATCTCTGAAGCAATCCACCTGGTCTCTGGTGCTCATACTTGACCTGCTGACAGTTGAGACATCGAGCCACAAACTCCACAATATCTTTCTTCATCCTCCTCCACCAATAATGTTGCCTCAAATCCTGATACATCTTTGCGGCACCCGGATGGATGGAATACCGTGAACTATGTGCCTCTACTAGAATAAAATCTCGAAGCCCATCTACATTGGTTACGCAAATCTGACCCTGCATCCTAATGACCCCATCATCACCAATAACCATATCCTTGGCATCACAGCGACAGACCCTGTCCTGAAGAACAAGCAAATGTGGATCATCATACTGGCGTGCTCTAATCTGATCGTAAAGAGAAGACCTGGAGGCTACACAAGCCAACACCCGTGGGGTCTCTGATAGATCCAATCTCACCAACTGACCCGCTAAGGCCTGAACATCAAGGGCTAATGGCCACTCTGCTACTGGAAGGTAGGCTAGACTCCCAAAACTCTCTGCTCTGCGACTCAGGGCATCAGCCACTACATTGGCCTTCCACGGATGATATAAGATAGTGAGGTCATAATCTTTGAGAAGCTCTAACCATCTCCTCTGACGCAAATTTAAGTCCTTCTGCCTCAACAGATACTGCAAACTACGATGGTCAGTGAAAATCTCACACTACACTCCATACAAATAATGCCGCCAAATCTTCAAGGCATGAACAATGGCAGCTAACTCAAGATTGTACACTAAATAATTCTTCTCGTGCACCTTCAACTATCTAGACGCGTAGGCAATCACCCTACCGTCCTGCATCAATACCGTTCCCAAACCAACTCTAGAAGCATCACAATAGACTGTGTAAAAACCCGAACCAGTAGGCAAAACTAGTACCAGAGCTGTGGTCAATGCTGACTTGAGCTTCTGAAAGCTCTCCTCACACTCATCAGAACATCTGAATGGAGCACCCTTTTGGGTCAATCTGGTCAAAATCGAAGCAATAGAAGAGAATCCCTCCACAAAGCGACGGTAATATCCCGCCAAACCAAGGAAACTCCTAATCTCTATAGTTGAGGACGGTCTGAGCCAACTCTGCACCACCTTTATCTTCTTTGGATCAACCTGAATACCCTCACTAGACACCATGTGCCCCAAGAAAGCTACTGAACCGAGCCAAAACTCACACTTGGAGAATTTTGCATAAAGCTTCTCCTCCCTCAACCTCTGCAACACAACTCTCAAATGCTGAGCATGCTCTTCCTGGCTACGAGAATAAACCAGGATGTCATCAATGAACACAATGATGAAAGAATCGAGATAAGGCTGAAACACGGTGTTCATCAATTGCATGAACGCAGCTGGGGCATTGGTCAGCCCAAAAGACATAACCAAGAACTCATAATGACCATATCTGGTCCTGAAAGCAGTCTTCGGAATGTCAGAATGTCGAATCTTTAACTGATGATACCCAGATCTCAAGTCAATCTTGGAGGACACTCTAGCTCCCTGAAGCTGGTCAAACAAATCATCAATGCGGGGCAAGGGATACCGGTTCTTCACCGTAACTCTATTCAGCTGTAGATAATCAATACACATGCGCATGGAACCATTCTTCTTCTTCACGAACAACACCAGTGCACCCCAAGATGACACACAAGGCCGAATGAACCCCTTATCCAGGAGTTCCTGAAGCTGCTCCTTCGATTCCTTTAGCTCTGTTGGTGCCATACGATAAGGTGGAATAGAAATAGGCTGGGTGCCTGACACAAATTCAATACCCAAATCAATATCCCTGTCAGGTGGCATGCCTGGCAGGTCTGACGGAAACACGTCCGGAAAGTCACGGACCACAAGAACTGAATCAATAGTGGGAGTCTCACCACTGACATCCCTCACAAAGGCCAGATAAGATAAACACCCTTTCTCAACCATGCGCTGAGCCTTCAGGTAGGAAATCACCCTGCTAGGCATATACTCAAAAGAACCTCTCCACTCGACCCTCGGACACCCTAGCATAACTAAGGTCACGGTCTTAGCGTGACAATCAAGAACAACATGACACGGAGATAACCAATCCATGCCCAATATCACATCAAAATCGACCATGCTGAGTAATAGTAGGTCCACTCGGGTCTCCAGACCCCCAATAGATATCATGCACGACCGATACACACGGTCCACAACAACAGTATCGCCCACCAGAGTTGACACATGAACATAGGTGACTAGAGACTCACGGGGCACATCTAGAAAACGGGAAAAATATGAACAAACATAGGAATATGTAGAACCAGGGTCAAATAAAGCCAAGGCATCTCGGTAACAGACTGAGACAATACCTGCGATCATGGCATATAAGGCCATAGCATCTGTCCTGGTTGGAAATGTATACCTGCGAGCCTGACCTCCCTCTGCTCGACCTCCCCCTCTAGGGCGGCCTCTGGCTGACTGACTACCACCCCTGGCTGCCTGGGCGGGTGGTGAAGTAATTGGAGCTGAAGTCGAGGGCTGGCCCCTATGCTGAGAAGAAACACCATAACGGCGGGGACATTGCCTCCACACGTGCCTGAACTCTCCACACTCAAAATAACTCCCTGGAGCTGGAGGCGGGGACTGATAGAAACCCCTGGCACTAGAACGACCACTGGAAGACTCATGCATAGGAGGACTCTAAATTGGGGGTGCTCGATCTACACTTTAAGCTGGGAGGGCACCAAAATATGTACGGCCTGACTGAGAACCACGGGGACCATGCCCCGAAGATGCACCACTATATGCTGGGCGGGCTGACTGAGGAGGCCTGAATGAACGGCCCCTACTCTGCTGAAACTGCCCCCTGAAGGGAGCACCACTAGAACTGCCTGAACCACGAGGCCTCTTGTCCTCCCTCTCCTCCCGCTCCTGGCGGCGAACTGACTCAATCTCTCGAGCTATGTCAACAACCTGCTCGTATGAAGCACCCGATACTCTCTCCTGAGTCATAAATAGACGGAGCTGATAACAAAGACCATCTACAGACCTCCTCACCCTCTCCCTATCAGTAGGGACAATCTCAGAAGCATGCCTAGCCAACTTAGAAAACCTCATCTCGTACTGAGTAACTGATAACTCTCCCTGGCGCAGCTGCTCAAACTGCCTGCGTTGCTCCTCTCTGTGGGACTGAGGAACATACTTCCTCCAAAAATATCGTGGAGAACTGCTGCCAGGTGAGAGGTGCTGAACCAACCGGCCTACGCCTCTCGAATGACTCCCACCAAGTAAGGGCAGCACCCGTAAACTGAAAGGTAACAAATGAGACCCCACTGGTCTCCAAAATACCCGCAGTACATAGTATCCTCTGGCACTTATCTAGAAACCCCTGGCCGCCCTCGCCCTCTGTACCACTGAAATTCGGAGGCTGAAGTCTGCTGAACCTCTCCAACCTGCGCTGCTCACCTCAGGCATAGTAGGGACCACATAATCCTGGACCGGAGCAACTGGCTGAGCTGGGGCTGCTCCCGGTGCCTGAATACCCCGTGCAGCCTGCTCAGGTGACCGGGCAGCTGGAGTCTGATTGCCTCCCTCGGCTTGAGCTGTGGTGGCAGTAGAAGACATGGCGACTGCCTGAGCCAAACTGGTGTACACTGTCAATATCTGAGACAGGGTCTCCTAAAGACCCGGAATAACCATAGGCACTGCCGGTGTCTGAGCCTGTCCCCCCGGAACACCATCGATGGGAACCTGATTCTGAACGATAGGGGGATCTTGTGGTACTGTCCCGGCTGCTGCGCGGGCTGGCCTCCTACCTCTACCACAGCCTCGACCGCAGCCTCGACCTTTCGCTGGTCTAGGTGGCGTCTGGTCACTCTGATCGGTATGGCGTGTCCTCACCATCTGTGAGAGAATGAAACAACGTAAGTTCAGATTTCAAGAATCAATAGATTAGCAGGAAAGAGTTCAAGAAAGATAGAAATGTTTCCTAAAAGTTCGGCAGCCTCTCGAAGATAAGTACAGACGTCTCCGTACCGATCCACAAGACTCTACTAAAACTGCTCATGACCGTTGAGTCCTATGTAACCTAGGCTCTGATACCAAACTGTCACGACCCCAAATCCTAACCGACCATGATGACGCCTATCGTGGAACTAGGCTAGCCAATAATCCCATGTTTACAATTTCTTTCAAAATCCCAATCCAATTTCAAGCATTTCATAAAATATATAGAGTTTACTAAATACATTAGGCCAATAAATAGTGCCACCAACCCCAAAATTCGGAGCCAACATGTCATGAGCATCTAATAAAGATAAGCCAAAGGTATACTATTATAATACAAAACTTCCGAATAAATAGCTAGATACAACAAGAAGGAAAAATAGAGATGTTGCGAACGCTGAACAACTACCTCTATATCCCGCACTCCGGCTCCGCACGGAATAGATAGCTAATGCTCGGTATCTGCACCTGAATCTGCACACAGAGGTGCACAGAGTAATGTTAGTACGCCAACTCAGTAGTAATGAAAATAAGTCAAGTCTAAGAGGCAATAAAACACATAAAAATCAATGTCATCAATTCACAATATGCACAGCCTTACTTTGCAATAGTATAAACATAGATATATGAAATCATCATGCCTTAAAACCAACTTCATAAAAATCCTTTGAAAAATGTATATTTTCAACAACTTCAAACCGAAAGATTAGTATGAAAATTAAATGCATCATATAGAGGCCCCTCGGGCAAAACATATTTCATAAGTTCAGAGTGAAAGTAGTAAAATCATAAGTAGCCCCTCGGGAAAAACATGTATCATAATCAGCCCCTCAGGCATGCCTAACAGTCACTCATAATCAGCCCATCGGGCATACCTCACAGTCACTCATGCCTCCCAATCACTCGTCACTCAGCACTCGGTGCGCTCACTGGGGGTGTGTGCAGACTCCGGAGGGGATCCTTCAGCCCAAGCGCTAATATCAAGCCACCTCGTAGCGTATCATATCCTCACAATCAGGCCCTCAACCTCACTCAGCAGGACCTCTCAAAAAGCCCCTCGGGCAAATCAGTAAAACAGGGTACTCAACCCAAAATATGCAACTCACTAGTTGTCGCAGAGAGGACCTAGTCCAATCCAAAAATAAGTGCGTGCCACATACTCGTCATCCGACGTGTGCGCCATTCTAAAATCAGTGAGAAATACGTAATCCGGAGTTTCTCACCCTCAGGACAATATTTATAACCATTTCTTACCTCTACAGGGCCACAACACTAGTCTGCTATGCTTTTGCCCCTCAAATTGGCTCCTGATTGCTCCAGTTCTAGCCAAAATCAGTTTAACATCATTAATATATACTAAAGGAATACAACCCAATCGAAAACTATCAAATTATACAAGAAACTCGAAATTCGGCCAAACCCGAGCCCCGAGCCCCAAGCCCATGTCTCAGAATTCGATAAATTTTACATCACTAGAAACCTCGACCTCCTACGATTCTACACATACTAAAAACACCACAATCGGACCACAATTTCCTACCCAAATTGCCAAAAAAAATTTCCAATCCTTCACCCATTCTTCCCAACCTTTACCTACTTTAATCCTTCAATTTACAAGCCTAATCCGAGCAAAATAGCATAGAAACGACTTTAATAACCCGGTAACTTACCTCCACTGAAGACCCACAAATTCTTTCTTCAATTTGCCTTCAAAAGAGCTCCAACTGCATGCAACAATGGTGAGATGAATAAAATTTCACGGAGGCCTCTTTTAGACTGTTCTGCCGGGAAATACCGCACCTGCGGTCCCAGGTGCGCACCTGCTCAATCCCACTAACGGACCAATTCTCGCACCTGCGGCCACTTCTCCGCACCTGCGGCTTCGCAGGTGCGACCATCTCTTCGCACCTGCGGATTTTCCCTGCCTAGCCTCCTTTCGCACCTGCGCATGGCCTTTCGCACCTGAACATGGCCTTTTGCACCTGCGACTACCCTTCCACAGGTGCGGTCAACACCAAAAACTTACACCAACAGCCATTTGCTGCAATTTTCCAAGTTCAAAGTTCCGTCAACCATCTGAAATCAACCCCGAGCCCCTCGGGGCCCCAACCAAACATACCAACACACCCCATAGAATTATTCCAACTTATTCGAGCCTTCGAAACACCAAAAACAATATGAAAACACCAAAATTACATCAAATTCAAGCCTAAGAACTTTGAAACTTCCAAATTTCACTAACTGCACCGAAACCAACCGAAACACCTCTGATTGACCTAAAATTTTGCACACATACTCAAAATGACATTACAAACCTGTTCCAACTTCCGGAATCCCTTTTCGGACCCGATAGCCTATTTTCCACTGCCGATCAGAAATCGCCAAAAACTAACTTTCGCCAATTCAAGCCTAATTCTACACCGGACATTAAAACTTCATTCCAAACACACTTCTAAGTCCCAAATAACCTAACGAAGCTATTTGAGCCATAAAATCTGTATTCCGAGGTCGTTCACCAATAAGTCAACTCTCAGTTGACTTTCTCAACTTTTAGGCTACTTTAGGAGACTAAATGCCTCAATTCTCACCATGACCACTCCGGACCCAAACCAACTGACCCAACACAACAAAAACAGGCTACCAATATTTTACAAATGCAGAATTGGGGGAAACGGGGTAAATCTCACGGAACGACTGGCCGGGTCGTTACATATTCTCTCTCGTATTAGTTTTATTTTTGGTTTGTTAGACCATGTAAAACGAGATCCAGTAAATCCTAGATCAATCATGTCGATTGAATTTAAGAAGTTATTGAATGTAGCAATTGTCTTTTGGTTAATAGGTTTGCCACCTAATTTGTAGGAGGTTGAGCATAGCTCATTGAAATCTCCGCGTAAAAGCCAAGGTGATGAATGCCAGATATTAAATTCTTGGAGGTTTTTTCATAAGATTTTCCTATTTATATAGTGATTACTAGCATAAACAACTGATGGAAACCATTTAGGATGGTGGGTACTTACTAAACTGAAGCTTGAATTTCTTGGCTTGTCACTGTCACTGGGTCTACTGTGAGCTCATTTACACGCCAAAGAAGGACTATCCCCCTGAATGAACATGAGTTATTATCATGCCCAACTCTAGTCCTAAAAAGGATAAATGGTCACTGCAAATATAATCCGGTCTATAAGTCCGGAGTCGAATTCCACGGAGAACTAATGTTTCGCTATAACTATTCAGTATCAATAAGAAGACAAGATCGAACAATTCCTAAGTTATAAAGATTAAGATTCTTATATCTAACTAATTAACTAAGAAACTAAAGCAGTAAATTAAAAACTAAAGATACTAAGGGTTGGAGATTAAATTTAGGAGGTCTAGAATTACGATTTCTCCAAATATTGGGATCCTTCCTGCTATGTTCCCTACAATTTCGCAGATGTATTCTATACTGATTGTGATCACTTTAGGTGCCGCAATTCTCTCTCGAGCAACTACAATAATTTACTAGACATATTCTCTCGAACTACGCTAGTTGGCTTTATCTAACCGCTCATTATGACCACGTCAAGGCTTTGTTATTTCTAAACCTACCTTTAAACTCGTTGTATTGATTTCTCACATACGTTAGGAGTGACGTTTGTTCAAAAACCACCTAAATATATATCCTTTATCAAGAAACACATAATAAATAGGCACAATCAATTGATGTCCATTCAATCAACTGAAATAAGCACGTAGTTGAACAAATAGACAAATTCAAAGGTTAAATTACATTAAAACATAACAAGAATTCATCCTCCAAGAGGTTCCATCAAAATCCTAGATAAAAAATTAACTATTCATAATAGCATGAAAAACTACAATACTAGAATTCATAACAATAATGAAAATAGGAAGAAGGAAGTGAAACTCATCGAAGAATTCTTCGCCTTGCTCCTAGTGCATTCTTGCCTCCTTAGGTCGAATCTGTGTCAAAGTCCTCAAAATACCATTTTTCCATGTATACGTACCAAATAGGTCCGGGCCCAAACAATTATAACTTCTCCTATGCAAAAAAGGCATGTTTTCCCGGACAGAACGTCTGCGGCCGCGGATTGTAGCAGTGTTCTGCCTCACGTCCGCGGCCAGTGCGCAGCCACACACTTGTCGCGCATTTTTCACCCTTTTCTGTTTGGAATTTGGGAAAACATAAAACATGAAAGTTGTATAAATTTGAATTATATTTCCAACCATATATTGTGGAGTTCAAATGAAGTTCATAGGTAAAAGTAATGTTCATTTTACTAGACAGTATGGAATATGCCTACTCGATTCTTCGTTCGTTCTTTACTATCATCGGTTGATCCCCGAACACGATCCCTGATTAATTCCTTGGGATTTTACTCAGACTTCAAAGCTCCAAATCACTTGAATTCATTTTATAAAATCTACATAGCTCGGAATCACTCCTACAAAGCATAAAACACACAATTAGTACAAAACACTAGTTATTAAAGCTCCAACTCAATTAAAGTGCAGTAAATTGGAGTGTAATAAGCGACTAAAATACTTAATTATAGCCTATCATCAACACCACACACTTAAACCATTGCTCGTTCTCGATTAATCAAACTACACTTTATATATACATGACCTTTTTAAACAATTATCCTAACTTATCACACCCAGAATACTTAAAATAGACAAAGCACAAAAGTGTAACATCTTCACCTCAAGATTTGACTTAGAAGTACCACTCATTAATCACAACTCACCCACTTACTCTAACATAGATGTCACTGACATTATCTTTCCTTCATGAATCAAGTGCCCTCACACAACAAAAGATAGTAGTTCCACACAATAAAATTTAAGAACAATTAGGAACTCAAGATATAAAGAATTCACTCACTCTCACAAATAACATTCATATGCCACAAAAGATGTACCATAGGCTTGCCCGTAGTGTACTACTCTACTAATCGAACTCATTCAGTCTAGGATCAATTAGGACTTTTATTTGGTTGTAATGTAGGCTTC
>ML319992.1:11778-22859 GCA_005239505.1 Nicotiana paniculata
CAAAAGATGTACCATAGGCTTGCCCGTAGTGTACTACTCTACTAATCGTACTCATTCAGTCTAAGATCAAGTAGGACTTTATTTGGTTGTAATGTAGGTTGCGGGACGGGTAGGATACATTTAGATATAAGAGTGACTACACCTCCCTAACCACTTTAATACATATACTTTAACATTCAAACCCCATACTTCCAAACTACACCTTCACATAAATGTATATTACCCCATACTTCTTTAAGCATAATTACATCAAGAGTCACCACTTATCAAGGAATATTTTTTTCGCAGCAATACAACTATTTTTTCCTTTCCTTTCTTTTTTTTTAAAAATTCAAGTGGCTCTTACTTTTTTCAAAATATGGCACCTTTCTCCTTATTTCATTAGTTCCACTCAAAAACCAAACCAACCACCCCACACTTTAAATTTTACACAAAAATTGAAGTGCTCATAAGAGGTTAGAAAGTCCAAATAGATGGGTAATTCAAACAAATGGGTAAGGCTTGTAATGTAGTTGCCAAAGAAACAGGATTACAGGCTCAAAGGGGTTAACTATGATACATAATAATTAGGCGGGTAAAATATATATATATATATATGGCTCAACAAAGAAACGCCTATATCACTTCCAAGGCTGAACAAAGCTACTATTTCTCCTTGCAAACACACGTGGCAAGTTCTAGACATCAAATGCAATACACAGAATGACATACAAACCTCACACACACATGAAACATAACTCACTCGGGATTGGTTTCATCAAGACACTCTAGTCAAAGCAGTTAAGCAAAGTTAAGCTTATACAATTTAAGGTACTTATACAAGAGTCAAAAAAATGATCCTAAGCGTCACAACCAAAGTACTCACTATTCTCAAGGCATAACAAAGTCAAGAGATATTGCTTCAATTCAAAACACAACATAATGGTTCCTATTCTTAAAAAAATAAAACTAGCTACACCCGGTTCAAAACAAAACCCTTAGAAAAGAACCGCAGCACAAAGAAAAATCAAGGGGTAATAATTACACTACCTAACAAAAGAAAATCTCTTTTTGTCTTTTTTCCTTTCGACTTAAATCCCTCAAGAAAATTGTCTAATAGATCCATCGTCGGGAAAAGTCCAATCTTTTCTATTTTTGTAAACATAAAAAGTTATTAATTTAAATTAACACAACTAAAATAGCATGGAAAGTCACCCAGACAATCTTCTCACCCCACACTTAAAATTGTGCATTGTCCTCAATGCATACCATAACTAATAAGAGGGTAAAAAAACTCCCTAGTAGGCCAAAGGCCAAAGAACTAGCAGCTCATGGTGTACTAAGACTTCTCCCAAGCCTGGTCCTTCATGCGGGTACCTCACACTTAGTTCCAACCATCTGGTTTGTTGTTCCATCCTTCCGATGGCTTTGCATTCCATGCTCCTAGAAAATAAAAAATCGACACTATAAACATTATAAAATTTAAAAATAAAATAAATATAAAATAAAAGAAAGCAGTAAAGTTGAGTTGCCTCCCAACAAGCGCTTGATTTAACGTCGCGGCACGACATGAACTACTTTTTGCCTCCACCTCGCACTTATGAATTAGACCCCAAGTTTTGATTCTGCTATATGATCATGCTCTTGGGGCGATACAAATTGTTGCGAGCCAAAAATTAAGTGATACTTTAAGAACTTTTTGGCTTTTAATTGAGGAGTGTCATTTTGCCTAGACGGCCTTGAAAATTTCAGAATATAGGGCTCATCTACCTCTTCCTTTAACTCTTGCATTGGCTCATACAGATCAATTCCTATTTCACCATCGGAACATAATGTAGAGAAATGTTTGGAATGAGGTCCAACGCGCTCAAATACATGAACTTTAAGATTTTTAACCTCCTCAACACCAATCATACTAGAGTCAACTAAATTTGTATCTTCAACGTCCCTGGTTGACTCTAGTATTACTTCTTCAATATCGGCATCCTCAAATTCTAGTTGGTTAGATTGTTGGTGTTCTACTCTGACCTCCTCCATTAGAACCTCAATTTCGGTATCTACTTCATGCTCTTCTTGGCTACTATCCCCGAAATTGCCTTGCTGAGCATTAAAAGCTTCAACCACTTGACTCACTTGAGCCTCCAAGTTGCAAATAGTTGCCTCTTGCCTTTCTATCTGCAGTTGTTTCTCATATTTTTTTCCAGCAGGCACTTTAACATATCTTTGATCTCCTTCAAGTCAGCTTCCCTGGGTTCTTTGTTCCTAATTACTTCACCAGAAAAAATAGAACCAGCATATCAAGAGATTAAGGGAGGATAAGAAATATATGCATAACCATGAAAGTGACCATCTTGACACGAAGCTACCGGAACCAACGAAACTCGATTCCGAGGTCGTTTACCAAAAATGTTGACCGAAGTCAAACTTGGCCTTAAATGCCAACCCTAAGGAACCAATTGTTCCTATAGCACTCTAAACACCTCCGAATCCCGGACCACCAGTCCCCGCAAGTCATAAATCATAAAAAGCCGTTATGGGAAGTTTCATTTAGGGGAACGGGGTCCGATGATGCAAAACGACCGGTCGGGTCGTTACATTCTCCACCTCTTAAACAAACGTTCGTTCTAGAACGAGCCTAGAATCATACCTAAAGTGCTGAATATGTGTGGATATCTGCTCCGCATGTCCTCCTCGGACTCCCAGGTCGCCTCCTCAACTGGATGGCCCTTCCACTAGACCTTTATGGTAGAAACTCTCTTGGAACTCAACTGGCGGTCCGTCTATCAATAATAGCAACTGGCTCCTTGTAGCCCAACCTCTCATCCAACTGAATAGTGCTGAAATCAACCACGTGAGAGAAGTCGGCGTGGTACCTCCCCAATTCACCTCAACACCTCGAATGGACCTATAAACCTCGGGCTTAGCTTGCCCTTCTTCCCAAACCTCATAATACCCTTCATAGGCGAGACTTTGAACACGACCCTTTCTCCTTCCATAAACGATACATCACACGCCCTCCAGTCCGCGTAACTCTTCTGTCTGAATTGTGCTGTACGGAGCCTCTCCTGAATCAACTTCACCTTCTCCAAGGCATCCCTCACCAATTCGGTGCCATATAACTTAGCCTCGCTAGGCTCAAACCATCCGATAGGAGAACGGAATCGCCGACCATACAAAGCCTCAAATGGTGCCATCTCAATGCTGGACTGATAACTATTATTGTAAGCAAACTCGGCCAAAGGCAAGAACTAGTCCCACTGACCTCCGAAGTCAATCACACATGCCCTGAGCATGCCCTCCAATATCTGAACTGTACGCTCCGACTGACTATCAGTGTGAGGGTGAAATGTTGTGCTGAGGTCTATCTAGGTGCGCATCTCGCTATGCAATGCTCTCCAGAAGTGCGAGGTGAACTGAGGACCTCGATCTGATACAATGGACACCGGCACACCATGCAACCGGACTATCTCTCGAATGTAGATCTGGGACAACCTCTCAGAAGCATATGTAGTAGCTACTGGAATGAAATGCGCCGATTTGGTCAATATATCCACAATGACCCAAACCGCGTCAACCTTCCGCAAAGTTCGAGGCAACCCAACCATGAAGTCCATAGCGATGCGCTCCCATTTCCACTCAGGGATGGGCATCTGCCGAAGTAGGCCTCTGGTGCTCATACTTCACTTGCTAGAAATTAAGACACCTAGTCACATACCCCACAATGTCCTTCTTCATCCGCCTCCACCATAAATGTTTCTTCAAGTCACGATACATCTTCGTAGCACCAGGATGAATAGAATACCAAGAAATGTGTGCCTCCTCTAGAATCCTCTCCCTCAGGCCATCAACATTAGGAACACATAAGTGGCCCTGAAGTCTCAGAACACCATCCTCGCCAATAGTAGCCTCCTTGGCCTTAACCTGAACCACTGTCTCCCGAAGCTCTGCTAAGAACGGATCATAGAACCGCCGGGCCTTAATCTCCCCCAATAACGAAGACTGAGCAACCATATGTGCTATAAATCGACGAGGCTATGAAAGGTCTAACCTCACTAGGATATTGGCCAAGGATCAAATGTCCAAGGCTAGAGGTCTCTCCTCTGCTGCGATATAAGCCAAGCTACCCATACTCTCTGCCTTCCTACTTAAAGCATCTGCTACCACATTTGCCTTGCCCGGGTGATAAAGAATGGTGATATCATAATCTTTCAACAACTCAAGCCATCTGCGCTGCATCAAATTAAGATCCTTCTGTTTAAACAAGTGCTGCAAGCTACGGTGGTCTGTTTAAACCTCAAAGGACACTCCATACAAGTAGTGCCTCCAAATCTTAAGAGCGTGTACAATCGCCGCCAATTCCAAATCGTGCACAGGGTAATTCTTCTCATGAACCTTCAGCTGGCGTAAAGCATAAGAAATAACTCTCCCCCCTGCATCAATACACACCCCAAGCCAACGCGTGAGGAATCGCAATATACTGTGTACATCCCAGAACCGGAAGGCAATACTAGAACTGGTGCTGAGGTCAATGCCGTCTTGAGCTTCTGAAAGCTCGCCTCGCACTCGTCAGACCATCGAAACGGGGCATTATTATGAGTCAATCTAGTCAATGGAGCTGCAATAGAAGAGAAACCCTCCACAAATCGGCGATAATATCCTGCTAGGCCCAAAAAGCTCCTGATCTCGGTAGCTGAAGTAGGACACGACCAACTCTGAACTGTCTCGATCTTCTGAGGATCAACCTTGATACCCTCTCTGGATACCACATGCCCCAAAAATGCCACGGAACCAACCAAAACTCACACTCTGAGAACTTAGCATATAACTTCTGTTCTCACAAAGTCTGGAGCAAAACTCTCAAATGTTGCTCGTGCTCCCCCAGGATACGTGAGTAAATCAAAATGTCATCAATGAAGACAATGACAAAGGAATCAATATACGGCCTGAACACCTATTCATCAAGTCCATGAATGCTGCTGGGACATTAGTCAAGCCAAAGGACATCACCAGGAACTCATAATGGCCATATCTCGTATGAAAAGCAGTCCCCAGAACATTTGAAGCCCGAATCCTCAACTGATGATACCCCGATCGCAAATCAATCTTAGAAAACACACAAGCACCCTGCAACTGGTCAAACAAATCATCGATGTGTGGCAAGGGATACTTGTTATTAATGGTAACCTTGTTCAACTGGCGGTAATCAATACACATCCGCATAGACCCATCCTTCTTCTTCACAAATAAAACTGGAGCACCTCATGGAGATACACTCGGTCTGATTAACCCCTTAGCTAACAACTCCTCAAGCTGCTCCTTCAACTCCTTCAACTCTTTCGAAGCCATACGGTACGGAGGAATGGATATACACTGGGTGTCTGGAGCTAAATAAATGCAGAAATCAATATCACGATCCGGAGGCATGCCCGGAAGATCCGAAGGAAATACATCCGCAAACTCTCGAACCACTGACACTGAATCAATCTTCGGAGACTCGGCGGTGGTTTCCCGCACATACGCAAGATAGGCTAGACAACCCTTCTCGACCATATGTCGAGCCTTCATGAATGAGATAACTCGGCTGGCTGCACTAATTGAAGAACCCCTCCACTCCAGCCTAGGCGAACCGGGCATGGCTAAAGTACATGTCTTGGCATGGAAATCAAGCACGACATGATAAAGAGATAGCCAATCCATGCCTAGAATAACGTCAAAATCAACCATCGCGAGCAATAAAAGGTCAGCTCTGGTCTCGAACCCACAGAAGGTGATCACACAAGACCGATACACCTGGTCTACCACCACAAAATTGCCCACATGAGTGGACACATACATAGGAGATCCCAAGGACTCATGAGAAACATCCAGAAAAGGAGAAAATAGGGCTGAAACATATGAATAAGTGGATCCTGGATCAAATAATACTGAAGCCTCTCTACCACATACTGAGATAATACTTGTGATCACAGCGTCTGAGGCCACTGCATCTGATCTGGCCGGAATAGCATAGAACCTGGCTGGAGCACCTGAAGACTGAGCCCCACCGGAGTGAACATAAGCTGCCTGACCTCCCCATGACTCGCCTCCACCTCTAGAACGACCCCTGCCGACCTGTCCTCCACCTCTAGGTGGCCAGGCTGCTGGTGCTGAACTCATAGTCTGATAACCTTGCTGCACTGTCTTGCCCCGAAACCTGGGACAAGCCCTCCTCACATGGCCCAGATCCCCGCACTCGTAACATCTCACAGGTGACATATCCTACTGCGCCGAAGAAGATCCCTGAATGGCCGGAGGGCGATGAGAGCCCTCAGGCATAGCACTGAAATAAGGATCGGAGGATCTCGGATGACTGGCATGATGCTGAAATGAGGGCTCGCTGGAACACCTCGGGGAGGTGGTGGAGGTGCTGAATATAAAGGCCTGCTGGGCTGAACACTGCTATACCGAACCTTTCCCCTAGCTGGGGCGCCTCTGAAATCTCCTTAGAACCTATCCCTCTTGTCCTGCTAACCCTGCTCCTCGACCGATAACCCTTGATCCTGCGAGCGATCTCCACTACGAGCTGATAAGGGTACCCATCTCCCCTTCTAGAGCCATGGTGGATCTAATACCTGGATGCAACCCTGCTACAAATCTCCGCACTCTCTCAGCATCGGTGGGTAATATCATAAGTGCATGGCGTGACAGCTTTGAAAATCTTCCTCATAATCTGTCACGAACATCTGCCCTTGCTCTAACCGCTCAAACTGACCCCACAGCTTTTCCCTCTCAGAGGGTGGAATATATCTGTCCAAGAACATCTGTGTGAACTGCTCCCAAGTGACAGTAGGAGAATCTGCTGGCTTGCTAAGAATATAAGACTGCCACCACCTGCGAGCTCTGACCTCTAACTGGAATGTGGTGAAATCGACTCCATGGGACGCTAGGATCCCCATGTTGTGTAGTCTATCCCTGCACCTATCAATAAAGTCCTGGGAATCCTCACCTTGCTCACCCACGAAGACTGGAGGGCACAATCGAGTCCATTTGTCTAACATCTTCTGCTGATTTCCATCCGCAGCTGGTCTGGGCTCCGGTGCTACTGCTACAGGCTGGGCCCCACCCATGGGCAGTGTACCCAAGGTGTGATGTAATGTTGATGTTGGTCTTGCGACCTTGGCAGTAGGGGTCTGGGCTCCCCCTCCCGCCTGAGAAGTGGCAGGATCTGCTGGAAATAAACCAGCCTGGGACATAGTGTCCATAAATCTCATCATACGGCCCATGACCGCCTGGAAGCTTGGCGCCGTCATAAAGTCTATTGGTGCAGGATTTATTGGAGGCACCTCATCCTCCTCCTCTATTATAGGGTCCTCTGGTGGAGGGACCGGAATAGCTCTGGGATGCCCTCGTCCCCTACCACGGGCCGGTGCCCTCCCCTGGCCTCTGCCAGCAGGGGTAGCGGCCCTTCCCAGGTCTGGAACATTAGATGTGCGCGTCCTCACCATCTGTGAGAGAATAAAAGAATGAATTTAATAAATCATCGACTGCACGATATAATAAGAACAAAGAGAGGTTTCCTAACACCCTATAGCCTCTTGAAGATAAGCACAAACGTCTCTGCACCGATCTGCAAGACTCTACTGGGTTTTCCCGTGACTCGTGAGATTTACGTGAACCTAGTGCTCTGATACCATGTTGTCACGAACCAAAATCCAACACAGGTCGTGATGGCGCCCAACACCGGAGTCAGGCAAGCCAACAATTGTTTACTAGTGAGATTATCCTTACTTAACATTCCAACCCCACATATTCCCCAAATTTTTAAGCTTAAATCATTTAAATAAAATTGGAAACATTAACCAACTTAAGTAAATACAGCCACAATGATCGTGATCCAATATATATACAGTCCCAAAATAAAAAGTCTACTATGTGCGTGCCAGGAACTAGTGTCACTAGTCAACAGGCGAACTAGTGGAATATACAAAAGATTATACAAACTGTACTGCTTTCTGAGAGAAGTAGACAGAAATGAACAAAAGATAACTCCATAGCACTGCTGAGAAACACCAAGGGAGGCAGCTCACCGTGGAGTCAGGTCCAGAATGTACGTCAAGATCCGGTCGAGTAACCAGAAGCACCAGCCTCCGAACATGTACAATTAAGTACAGAAGTGCAGCATGAGTACATAAATATATATGTACCCAGTGAGTATCCCGCCTAACCTCGACGAGGTAGTGACGAGAGTTCGACTTGACACTTACTAAGGTCCAACAGTACTAACACAAAACAGGATATAACGAAATGTGGTAGACATGTGAGACAGTAAGCAGAAGATATCTATCAAATACAGAAATCCAGGAAACTGCTGAAAATAAGAAATAATGTACACTTTCCGTCCCCCCCCCCCCCCCCNATGTCTGTCAAGTCAATATCAATGAAAACAGTACCAAATAGACAAGCGCACGCAAGGGTGAGACAACCGTCCGGAGTCATAAGGAAATATCTAGACACCGAATGGACGTAAAGCTTCCCCCACTCGCAAATCATACATGCGACTCGAGTGCTGACACATTTATGTAGAATTATCATAAAGCTTCCCTCGATCGCGAATCATACCTGCGATTCGAGTGCTGACACTTATGTATACTTACTATAAATCTCCCCTCGATCGCGAATCCTACCTGCGATTCGAGTGCTGACACATTTATACTGATTTATCATAAAGCTTCCCTCGATCGCGAATCATACTTGCGATTCGAGTGCTGACTCTCATACGTACATATGTATATACCGACATATCAATAACTTAGTAGGGGCTATAACTGTAACATGGATTGATCAACTGGAAGTTCAAGTGCAATTTTCCACATTTCCATATCAATTTAAAATCAATAGGTAGCTCAAAGAACACCCAAAGATACATATAAGGCACATAGAGAAATGCGTGTGAGCCCTAAAACTACCCGACATAGCATGATAGTCGCCACGTACGCACTCTCGTCACTTTGTACTCACGTAGCCCCCAAAACAATTACACACAACATATATAACACCTACGGGGACAATTGCCTCTTACAAGGTTAGAAAGGAGACTCACCTCGTGTCGAATTTACCCCTCGGATCAAGGATGTGCCCGAACTCCAAACTCTACACCCGAGGACTCGCAACTAGCCAAATACGGTACAATGACATCAATGCATGCTCAAAATAGGGAAATCATCCTATTTATTCAATAATTCAACATTCTTGAAGAATTCCCAAAATCCAACCCCGGGCCCGCACGCTCGAATCCAAAAAATCACGGAGGAATCGCTCACCCGAAGCCTAAGGATCGTTAATACATGATTTCTACTTGAATATATAGCAACAAATGGGTAATTCATCATTTTCTTAAGAACCCTAAATTATTACCCAATTCTTGACTTTTCAATGATTTAGTAGTCAATTTAGCTAGAAGATCACGAATTAAACTAGTGTTGAAGTGCAATTAACTCACCTTGACAGTAGCTAGGTCGTGGTGTTCTCTCCCCAAGCTCACAAGACTCGAATGGTAGAGGAAAATAAATGAATAGGGTGAAATCCCGTGTTTTAAAGGAAACACACTGCCTGGCCTACAGGGGTTCCACACCTACGGCTCGAGGACCACACCTGCGGTCTCGCGCCTACGAGCTGGGGCTCGCACCTACAGAACTGGACGGGAAAAGCTGAGTTCGCACCTGCGGAGGGATGGCCGCACCAGCGGTTCCGCTCCTGCTGACTTTGGTCTGTACCTGCGAGATAGGGGGTCCTCACCTAGGGTCGCACCTGCGATGCTTGGGACCGCAGGAGCGGTCCCGCACCTGCGACTGGTCAACCGCACCTGCGGTCACACCAGAACATGTGCACCAACAACTATTTTAGCTGGTTTTTAGCCCTGTTGGGTGCCTGGGAGGCCCCTGGCCCCACGCGATCCCCCGTCCAAATATACCAACAAGTCCTAAATCATAATACGGACTCGCTCGAGCCTTCAGGACACCCAAAAACACTAAAACTCAAAATCACACCTCAAAATCCCATGAACCAAACTTAGGAACTTTAAGTTTTCTAGACTTCGCTAACAACGCGCCAAACCGACCTATACAACTCGGAATGACACCAAATTTTGCAGGCAAGTCATAAATGACATACAAAACTATTCCCAGTCTCGGAATTCTGTTCGGACCTCAATAACACAAAAACACGTCCAAAACCACAATAGGAACTTAAGGAACTTCTTATTTTAATATTCAGAAACCCATTTCGAGCATACGCCTGTGAACAACTAATTTTTTACCATACTGAAAATTTTAGTGTAAATATTTCTTTTAGGTCTAATCTTAATATTTAAAATGTTTATCTTACTCTTAATAGGTTTTATTTAAAAGAAAAAATAATAATAATAATAATAATAATAATAATACAAAAATACTCACATTCTTAGAGTATGAATATATATACATATATACATATATATATACATATATACATATATATATACATATATACATATATATATATACATATATACATATATATATATACGTATATTTCTTGGTGTAAAAAGTGGTTGATCAGTATTACTTTTTTTATAATAAACCTTATCTTTTGAAATATACGTATATATATATATGTATATATATATATATGTATATATATATATATGTATATATATATATATGTATATATATATATATGTATATATATATATATGTATATATATATATACGTATATTTCTTGGTGTAAAAAGTGGTTGATCAGTATTACTTTTTTTATAATAAACCTTATCTTTTGAAATAAAAGACAAAAAATAAGAAAGATAAAAAGAAAACATAATGAATTTAAATTATGTGAAAGTAGATAAATTTGTTAACTAACAAACTTCCCTACTTCACGTCTTCTTCCCACTTCACGTCTTCATGTCTCACATTGCACACACTCACACGTTTCACTGTTACACGTTCTCACACCCTTCACATGGACTAATTTACGGTACTATATATATAATTCACACACTTCACACAGAGAGAGGGGAAAAAAGAAAAAAAAAATCTCCTTCTTCCTTTTAAAAGCAAAAGACAGCAGCTTCTCACCATTTAAAGCC
>ML319993.1:0-90594 GCA_005239505.1 Nicotiana paniculata
ATATTTATAGCAAAATAGTATAGAATTTCGGTGTGGTCAAAAAATAGTTGTTCACACTCACCAACCTACGATGCTCATCATCAGCTAAAGCTGGGACCACATAATCCTGGGCTGGGGCAACCGGCTGAACTGGGACTGTCCCAGGTGTCTGAAGCCCCTGGTTAACTTGCTCAGTTTTCCGGGCAGCTGGAGTCTGAGTGCCTCCCCCGGCCTGAGAAGTAGCAGCAGTAGACACGACGACGGCTTGTGCCAGGCTGGTGTACACCGTCAAAATTTGGGCTAGGGTCTCCTGAAGACCCGGAATCACAATGGGCACTGCTGGTGCCTGAGCCTCTCCCGTTGGGACCTCAACTGCGGGGACCTGATCATGAGCAGTGGGAAGTTCCACCGGTACTGCCGCGGCTACTAAGCGGGTTGCACCCCTCCCTCTGCCAAGGCCTCGACCTCTTGCTGGTCCTGCTGGTGTCTGATCACCACTATCATTAGCATGAGTCCTCACCATCTGTGAGAGAATGAAAACAACAGAAGTTTAGTTTCAGAGTTCAACAGAGTCGCACGACAGAATTCAAAGAATGTGAGATTTTTCCTAAAGGTTCTGCAGCCTCTCGAAGATAAGTACAGACGTCTCCGTACCGATCCGCAAGACTCTACTAAACCTGGTCATGATTGGTGAGACCTATTTAACCTAGCGCTCTGATACCATCTTATCACTACCCAATTTAGGAGTCGTGATGGCGCCTGTCGTGGAACCAGGCAAGCCTCCCTTTTTAACTAAGCTAAATTCCATTTCCAGTAAAAATGTAATTTTTAAACGAATTTGTTAATAATATCAAGAAATCTGAAATTTAAAAAAAACAACATTTGAAAACTAAATTTAAACCTCCAATCCCCGGATCCGGTGTCACTCAGTCGTGAGCTACTAAAACATAAGCATAGAAAAGAGGAAATGGACAACATTGTCTCAAAATAAAAGCAATAGGTGGAAAGAAAGAGAAGGCGAGGTCGCGATCGCCAGCTGCTACCTCGACAACTCCACTAGAAACTCTGACCGCTGCTCAAAATCCACTACCGGGTCCCGATGTACCTGGATCTGCACACAAGGTGCAGGGGGTAACGTGAGTACACCAACTCAAAAGTAACGAACCCAAACTATGGACTGAGAAGTAGTGACGGACAAAACCTCAATTATGTTACAATAAATAATATACAGAATTTAGACATGCTAACAGTTTATCAGGATGAGAAAATATGCCAAGTATGCCAGTATACTCTACATGCCATCATAAAATATATGAATAACACCAGATGGATAAGCACATAGTGCTCACAGCTCTCCCACAGAAGTCTACTCAATACTATATATATGGCTCTCAGGCCCAGGGAAGTTCCATCCCGGAATATGCATAAACACCAGTGACCGTAATCACTATGTACTGAGGGAAATCCATCCCCCCACGGAGAAGATCCATCTCCGGAATATAACACTCGGACAATTTCCATAACCAGGGAAGATCCATCCCTCTCATAAACAAAGCTTCGGACAAGATGCATGCCCAGGGAAGATCCATCCCTCATCACTTCGGACAAGATCCATGCCCAGGGAAGATCCATCCCTCAATATCTGCGCTCACTAGGGGGGTGTAAAGACTCCGAAGGGGCCCTAGTGGCCCAAGATCCATATCAAGCCAACAAAGGCATGATTTAAATATCACTGCAGTGTGCAGTCCATTCTCATAACTGTCTCAATAACAGGCTCTCGGCCTCACTCAGTCATTACTGTTCAGTCTCACTCACATGGATCACAAATGCCTTCATCAGCCTGAAACAATGATAAATATGCATGTAGTTAACAATACTGAGACTGAGACATGAAATGATATTCTATAACAGGACTGAGTATATGACGTTAAATAATCGCAACATGAGACAACAATATACAACCACTCGGGTCTTAGCTTTTCCGGCGTGAAGCCTAACATTTATACTTAACATGATTTCTAACATGTTCACAAATGACCACATTAATAGATGCACAAATATCATCACGGAATGATCACTAAGTGGGGCCATGGGATAAGCCAGGCCACAAATACCCGGTGCACGCCCGTCACTTGGCATGTGCGTCACCTCAACAATATTCATAAATCATTTAGCTCGGGGTTTCGAACCCTCAGAACCAAGTTTGGAAACGTTACTTTCCTCAAAACCGGCTAAAAACTATTCCGCAGTGTCTTTGCTTCTAAATCCGGCCTCTGAGTGCTCCAAATCTACCTAGTTCAGATTTTTATCATCAAATTATGCTTAAGGTGTGAATCCCAATCGAAAAATATCAATTTAGCTCAAAAACACAAATTTAGTCAAAACCTGACCCTCGGGCCCACGTCCCGAAATTCTGAAATTTTTATATCAAACTGTTCTTTGTCATCTCACGAGTCCGTACATATAAAGAACACTAAATTCGGAGTCCAAATGACCCCTCAAATCACCGATTTAAATATTCTAAATCCCAAGCCCTAATCACCCAATTTACACTGATTTTTCCCTAATTTCCACCATAATACCGACCTTTAATCACATATAAACGTGTTTAGCGTCCAAAAATCTTACCTTGGTGAAGAACTATCGAATTCCCTCTTCAAAACCCTTCAAAAGCTTCAAACCCGGATAAAATATTGAGAAAGATGGCTAAAATTCGCGAAGGCTGATTTTTATACCTTCTGTCCAGTGATCTCGCACCTGTAATCACTTACTCGCGCCTGAGGCTTCGCAGATGCGATGCTCCTTCCGCGCCTGCGATCTCCCCTAGGGTCTCTCAATTCCGCACATGCGATACTCCTTCCGCGCCTGCGACGTCGCAGGTGCAACAAATTCCTCGCACATGCGGACCACTCCTCACTCAGCCAAATCTCGTACCTGCGGAGCCCATTCCACTCCTGCGGAACCGCGCCTGCGGCTCCCTTTTCGCAAGTGCAAAAACACCAGCAGCAGCAACCTGCAAATTTACCAAAGTCACTCCCAACTTCCCGTTAACCACCCAAAACCATCCCGAGCCCCTCAAGACCCCAACCAAACATATCAACGCATCATATATGACCATTCAACTTAGTCGAGCCTTCGAAACACCAAAAACAACATCAAAACTCCAACAACTCATCGAATTTAAGCCTATGAATATTGAAATTTCTAAAATCCACCAATGTTGCCGAAACTATCCAAAACAACTCCGATTGACCTGAAATTTTGCATACATATCCAAAATGACATTACGAACCTGTTCCAACTTCCGGAATTCCATTCCGACCCGGATAGCCTATTTTTCCACTGCCAACCTGAAATCACCAAAACTAACTTTCGCCAATTCAAGCCTAATTCTACACCGGACATCACAAAAATATTTCGAACACACTCCTAAGTCCCAAATAACCGAAGCTATCCGAGCCATAAAATCCGCATTTGGAGGTTGTTTACCACTAAGTCAACTCTCAGTTGACTTTTCCCATTATAAGGTTATCTTTTAAAGACTAAGTTACTGAATTCTCATTTAACCAATCCGATTTCAAGCCTATCGACTCTAACACATCAATAATAGAATAACCAACCTATGACAAGTCAAGAATAGTAATTATCAATGCAGGTTTTACATAACGATGGACCGGGTCGTTACATATCCTCCGTCCACCTATTGCACTGAAATGTCCCCGGCGTTTTCTTTTTGGCTCAAGCCTACCCTTCGGACTAACAACCATTTACACCAACAATAAATATTTATTTAATAATGACGTGACAGCTTCTCATTGGCCGAATTTAAAATACATGTTTCCATTAAAAAGACCCATCCATATGTACTCATTTTCGGACTAACCCGCCCCAAACTGCACTAACCCAACCTGAAGTGCCTAATAATTTATTACCAAATCAAAAACAAAACAAAAAATCAGAAAATTAAAATATAGTATCACTATTTGATCAAATGCACTTGAGTTCATGCTTTGTTTTTGAGTTTACGAATTTCATTGGTATGAGCATTTGAAAATACAACTGGATTCATTGGTGGAATTGAGAAAGGATGATCCTTTGCTGAATTGAAGAGTTTTAGTGCTTAAAACTTTCCTTGATCACTCTACTTATTAGGATCTTTGGTGGGCCAAATTCGTGGCTTAAAATTGTCAAAGTTGTTGAGAGAGATTGGTTTTGAAAGTCGAGATTGTTACTTGGAACCTGCTGATTGTTATTATTTGAAGCTAAAGCCAAGTTTACCTACTGTCTTGGTTGCTCGAAAATGCAAGGAACAAAGTTGTCCGCCATTGAAGCTGGTCAAAATTTTCAGATCTGAAATTTTAGAGGGTATTTATTGATTTGTAGATGTTTGTTTACGTCCAAAATTTATAGTTCTCTACAAATTTGAATTGATTTTCTTGTGGAATAAGCTAAAAAAAATTATTGCAGTCATTGACACGACTCTTCTTTCGTTGAAGAGAACTAATTTGAATAAAAGGCACTTAAAAAGGAAAGAAGAAGAGTCTCGTGGGGTGGGGGTTCCCTTTTTCTGTTAGATTTTTGGTTCGGGGCAGGTAATTCTAAAAATGGTACATATGGGTGGGTCATTTTAATGAGGACTGTTTACCTTGAAAATGGTATTAGTAATATTCGATTTTTGTGGTTCTAAAAATATGCAATTTATTTCAGTACTAGTTGTTAGGCAATAGATGCTAAATATAGATAAAGGGAACGAGACACGCAAACCAAATGTGCCACAAGACTGAGTCTCGAGCTAGCAGAAATTGGCCCTCGAGGTAAGAATATAACACTTAATGGTGAATAATCGATGAATGAACAGTGATATCAGGGGCCTTGGGATAGCCTTTAAGGATGAATGATGAGAAATAAATGAAGAACAATTAATGAACACAATAAATAAAGGCAATAAATCAGTGGAACAATTGTTGAGCACACTTAGATAAGAAAATCAGAGAATGTTATATGGTATTCAATATTTAATGCCTTTACAAAATGACAAAGGTCTCCTTTATATAGGAGGGGGAAATCCCAACATAGTACATATACAATTATGACAAGGTAATGTTATTTGTACAACTATCTAATGGCTCAGTACGGGCTTGTACTATTCTTGCAGACTTGGTCAGCTCTAATCACGTGCCCTTGGGAATTTTCCGCCTTTCCATGACGGTCATCGATTTATACTACCTTGAGGTCGAACATAAGGAACCTTCAGTATGCTCCCTCGAGGGATGCACCTCGGGACCAAGCTTCGAATTCTGTCCGAGCTTCTCGATGTCAGGCGTGGAATGCCACAGTTGCCTCAAAATCGGACTCTCCGATTTTGACTGTATACAGATAGTCCCCGCGTTTTTTATAATGAAATGATAAGGAACGATCTTGAATTCTTTCCTCTTCGGTTTCCCCGTTATGACGTCAGCCATGTGAGATCATTAAATGATGTGACGGAAAGCTTGTATAGAGGTCTTTGTCAGCACGGTTCTCGAAAAGCCCACAACCAGCCATTGGTCTCCCTTTCAACTCCTCCAATACACTTTAAGTGACTCTTATAAATACTTCAATTCCCTATCTTTTAAACTTTTACAACATCTTCGAACTTGCAAGCCTTTGCTAGCAGTTTCCTGTTTTCATCCTTCTTCTGTGTTTACCTTTTCATTAGTATTCTTTGAAACTTTGCTATAACCATGGCCAAAACTTCCAAAATGGTCCCTCAAAAAGAGGAAGCCCATACTTCGTCATGCTCGTCTAAGAACAAAACAAAATATCTTCCCCGTATTGAGGAATGGATTCCTAGGCCCTTCGAGACATCCTCCAATCTTAAAATTGATAAACCTCCTTCGGTACCGGGCCAATGTGAGCCCATGTCTCGATACATAAGTTTAGTAACCGATGCAAGGAGGGTAAAGATAGATTTCCGCTGGGGGGAGGCGGTGCAAGTGGAAATCCCTTCTTCGAAAGAAAGCATAATTAGACACAAAGCTGGTTTTCTCAGCGTATATACGTACCCTTTTACCTTGAGTCCCGTAGATTCTTCTTCTCCACCGATAGACCCGGTGAACCTCGATTTCTGCCGTCAATATCGAGTGAGGCTTGGTCAAATTCATCCTTCTTTCTGTAGAATTGTCTATTTGACCAGACATTTCTCCAACATAGTCGAGGGGATGTCTTTTACCCTCGACCATCTGATTAGATTGTACAACCCTCGTCTCTATCGAGGGGGGCTAGTCAAGATGCAGCGCCGAGCCACCAAAGCATTCTTTGCCTGTATTGATGAAGATAAAGACCGGGGGTGGATGAGCCACTTTGTTCGAGTCAGGACCTCGGACCTCATCCCTGCCGAGCAGACGCCATTCCCTGAGGAGTGGAATATGAGACGTAAGTGTCACTCCACTGAGCATGTTTCATCATCTGAATGCCTTCATTTTCCCCCTTTGAACTAATCCCTTTCTTTTCGAATTGATTCTATTTTGATTGTATAGCCACCGTGTGGTTCCCGGCATGGTCAGGGACCTCCCGGGTTGGGTTAAACTCTTGAATTCCAACTCCTCATACGATAAGCGTGTCTGGCGTGATTTGTCCAAGACGTGATGGCAGACCAAAAATCATGGTACGCCCTTACCACTATCACTTATAAGTTCCTCATGAGTAGACTTCTTAGCGATATGTTTGATATATTATGCTTGTGCAGGCCTCGGGGAAGCCGTTTCAATGAGATAGCCCTCTCCTGGCGAAGAAGAGACCCAAAGACCTGCCAAGAACAAAAAAAGAAAGGAGAAAACACCAGCGGAGTCCCCGAAACCCAAGAGAGCTAAGGCTCGAAACCCAAGACTGATGCTACAGTCTTAACTTCGGCGGCTGCGGATAGTCTTCGTGATAAAGACAAAGATGATGACAGTCGCCCATTGGTGCATAGGGTAAGACGGAGCGTTGATGCTTCAAAGGTTGCTGGTCAGAAGACTGCTGGGTCAGGGTTTAGATGCAGTCTTCGAGCCAATCGTCGGACAGGATACAACTTGTGCTGACGAGCACTTGGTTGGAGAATTCGGAAGCTCCGGTACTGAGACTCTTCGAGTACGTGAGGAAGCCTCGATAGAGGTTGACGTCATGGGCAATCTTCAATTGGGCCCATCGTTCTCACCAGGGCAAATACGGGATGCCCAGAACAGGGATGCTTCCGGTGCAGGGGCCTCCCAAGGGGAGGAGATTACTTTGCCGGCGTTGAGGAGGATGCCGATCTCGATGCCCCCGTTATTATCGAGGAGGCTGAGAGACTCCAAAAATAGGTAATTTTTTCTTTGATACAACCTTCGTGCTTCGAGTTTTGGCCCTTGTCCTTTATAACTTCTTTCCTTTTCGATGTAGGTCACGAAGCTATATGACCATGCCTTCTCCAAGTTAAGAGATGAGCTGGCTCATCGTGAAGAGGAGTTTGATAAGCTCTCGTCGAAGTCGAATGAGCTGAAGGCTTCGTATGCCCGAAAGGAAAAGGAGTTGATTGACTCTTGGTAAAGCTCGGAGAAGGCGCTCCAGGAGCGGGCCAACTTCATCGAGCAGGTAGTTTGGTATTCACAAGCTCGCCTTTTGTTTTCATGACTTGGTTTTGATTACCTTGATTTGATATTTGTAGATTGAGAAAAAGGATGCCCTAGCGGGGCAGCTTCGGGAAGAGATCGCGGCCAAAGATGCCGAGATCCTTGAATTGAGGTGGCGCGAGGATATCATAGCCTCAGAGAGGGATGCTCTTTGGGAAAAGCTGGCCTCGACTTAGAGTCTTCTTCGAGGTGCCCAAGAGAAGGCTCAAAAATTTAACGCGCTTTATGCTGAATCGGCTGCCGGATTCTACGGCCAAGTCTAAAATCGATGTACTTATATTCTCATATCGGGAAGATGCTGCCGTAGCAAATACTCGGGCCAGGGAGATATCTGAAGAGGTCGAGCGCAAGTTGGCTCGCGTCGTTACTCATGCTCGTTTGGAAGCTCAGAGGCATGATTTTGAGGAAGTGCATGCCAAGGGTTTCGATCTCTCTTCCGAGATCGAAGAAGCCAAGGCCTTGGAAGAGGAATCGGCAGTTCCGACTACTTCGGGCGAGGGCTCTGCGAGCAACTCGGGAAGTAGCGATGATGAAGAATAGAACATTTTGCTCTTTTTACTTCCTCTTTTTTGTATGCGGGCTCCGCGGGGGAGTTTTGTAAATGCATCTTTGTAAATATATTTTTGGAATGCAAAGGATTTTATTGTTTAACGTCTTCAAAGTTTTGCCTCTTAGTGTTCATGCAAAAGCTGAGCTTGAATTTTGATTTAACCCCTTCGAGCTTCGTCTCGGGGTAACAGAGACCCTTGATACTGGGTTGGTAAGGAATCGATTCAAATCCTCGATCCCTTGAACGATGTATGATAACGTCATTCTTATGACATGACTGTGAAGTGACCAAGGTGGCCTCGTCGGTACATTTCCTGGAAAGTCATAATTGTTTGTCAGAGTTGATTGGCTACCAAAGTTAATGAACAGTCGTCGTTCTTCTTATATATATTCGATTTTCCTTTCATTGAGGGCTTTACTGCTTTATGCGACTAACTTTCTCTATAGAGTTTCCCTTCTTGCACCAGTCCTTCTGCCTTCTTAGTTCAAAGCTTTCGCCCGAGTTTTCATCTTCTTCTTTGCTTTGAAGGAGTTATGGATACTATGTCTACATCCGCTCATCAGAAAGAAGTAAGTCCTTCCTCTGCTTCCCGCCCGGCCAGTGGTACGCCGTTGGTATTTGGCGAGCTAACCTCGAAATGCTTTGTTTCGACGAAAGACTTTACGATGGAGAAACCTCTCAACGTTCTGGGACATCGAGAACATGCGTCGAGGTTCATTTGATCAATAGAAGAGAGACACCTCGAAGCCGTGAGGAAAGACTACGGATGGGGGGAAAAGGTGATGCTACAGGTACCCTTTCGGGAGGAAGATTATGGCCCATGTAGAGGGGTTTTTGAGCGTGTATATGTACCTTTTTACGTTGGTCCCCTCAACCGAATTGTGCTCGAGTTCTATCAAAGATAACGAGTTACTTTGGCCTAGATCCATCCGTCTTTCTGGCGGATTGTGCTGATGATGAGGCTTTTCGCCGGAAAGGCTGAGCTTGAAATCACTCTTAGTCACCTCATTAGATTCTATTGACCTTTATATTATCGAGGTCTAATTACACTGCGACGCCAATCCACCAAGCCCTTTACTGTCAGTGATGACGAGGACAGGGATCAAGGGTGGATGAGTCGATTCGTTCGAGTGAGGACTGTCGATATCATTCCTGCGGAGTTCCTATCTTTTCTTGAGAAATGGAATTTCAAGCGTAAGTGACATGCTGTACTTTATATTTTTGTTCTTGGTGGAGGTAGACTCCATAAGAACGTTTTCTTTCTTTCTCCGCAACGATCCCGTGGATGCCAAATGAGGTCTCTGATCTTGTGGGCTGGGCCAGCAAACTGGCACCCTCTTCGACTTATGATGAGCGCAAGTGGCGAGACTTGTCGAAAGGCAGATGGGAGGCTAAGCACCATGGTATGTGTTGTGTAGCCCTTCTCTTGAGGAGTAATTTCCTTTATGTACACTAATTTCTTTGTTGCAGGCACTGGTGAATTTTCTGAAGTGAGACCGTCCCCTATTGAAGAGAAGGAAGGACCATCGGCTTCGGAGCCGAGAAAGGATAATAAGCGGAAGGGATCCTCGAGGGGCGAGGATATTAATAGTTAAGCGGGGCCTTCCCGGAGGCATAAAGAAGATGCAACCACTGGAGAAGATCTTATATTCATTGGTCGATGCACAAACGGTAATGCAATCAAAAGGGATGGCTCTACTTCGACGGCTCGAACTGAGAAATCTCCCGAGGTTGTTAAGCTTGTAGGACCCGAGGCCTCTAGCCTCGAGGGAGAGGTTCCTCAAGAGGGGAGGAGTGAAGGTCCTTTACTATCATTTTCTTCTCCCTTCTAAGGTACTTCGAGGGATGCTCGGGGCCGGTGGATGCCTAAATCAAGCGGAGTCTCCAGTGATCACGTCCCCCTTCAGGGTGGTTCAACTAGGGCCTATGAGACCAGATCAGTAGACGCGCACTCGACTTACGAGGAGGCTTAGCAGCTCTGTTCTGTGGTGAGGTTTGTGACCTTTTGTCCTTTTCATCTTCGTAATTTCATCCTTCTAACCGAACCTTCTTTTCCACATGCCTTCGACAAACTTAAGTCAGAGCTGCTTCGCCGTGAGGATAGGTTGCCGAAAGCCTTGAATGGGGAGAAATCTCTCAGGCTTCTTTGTGATAAGAAGACAAGAGAGCGGATACACCTTCAATCGGAGTTGAACCATAGTCACAATTATGAAGGCAACCTCGAGAAACAGATAACCTCTGTTTTGAGGAATACAAGTTTGTTATCTCATCTTTGGAAACTAACGTTTCGGTATCCTAGTTGCAGAGAAAGACAGAGACGCTGGAACACCATCGGAGAGAATCCAACCAGGTCAATTCTGAATGCAATGAGTTGAAGGCACAAATAGATTTTCATGTTTCGGCCAAAGGAGCGTCTTGGCTAAGGTCTCCTCCCTCGAGATACGACTTCGTAGTGCTCGAGAAACCAACTCGGTCTAGACTAACAGGATTGCTAATCTTGAAACAGATCTTTTGAAGATGAAGGCCGAAGTTGTAGAGGCTCGAGCCGAAGCCGAAGAGGCCCGAGTAAAGGCTGATAAGAGGGAAACTGTCTACTTGAAAGATTCTACTGATGCTCGGATGAAGTTGGGGGGGACTTCCAACAGAGAGAGAAGAAGCAATGAGTATTCCCGATGTATATCCCGGAGGGAGACCCTCGAGGAGATTCATGATACGAGCTTTGATCTCTCGAAAGAGATAGAGCAAGCTAAGGCAGACGAGATTAAAGCCAAGTACCTCCTCTCTACCGATGATGAAGTCGAGTTGGACACAAAGGGGCAAGAGTTGGCGAGGATGCTAGTCCTGAGGGGGTTGATGAATGCAAAGTCCCCCATAATAACGGTAGACTAGGTTTTTTTTTAAAAGGCTCCTTGTGGGAGCGTTGTAAATGTAAAGAGATCTTTCGTTTTATCTTCGTCTCTGTTTTTGTGGTTTGAATTTTGATGCTTGCCGTTGAGGTCTTATAAGCTTGATTTTGCCTCATCAAGGTCTTTCGATTAGTCCCCGAGTGAGATGACCTCGACATTCATATCGAGGGTATGCCCTTTTCGGGGGTCTTATAAGTTTGATATTATGGCCTTGGCCTTGATATCGGCGTTGTGCCCTTTTAAGGTTTTACAAATGCGGTGTTGCCTCATTGAGGTCTTACAAATTGGCCCTTAATCTCTTTAGCTCGGTCCTAAGTCTTAGTGGATCGGCCTTGAGGCTCTTTAGGCTGGCCCTTAGGCTCTTAAGCATTGGCCCTTAGGCTCTTTAGATAGGGTCGATGCGACCTCTAGTACGACTATAGTTTTCCCTCATTTTGGCTAAAGACTTTTGAAGTTTTGATTATGCCTTGGCAGGTTTTGTGTTCGTCTGACTCTTCGACGGCTCGAACGAGAACCTCGATTGTGAGTCGATATGTGACGACAGTTGAGTACCTCGGGAGGTTTACTCGGAGTCTGATATTTCAAAGCTTTTTCATTGAAAGCTGATTGTTTTGAAGCCTTTTCATTGAAGGCTGATTGTTTCAAAGCCTTTTCATTGTTCGGAGCTGATATTATCGAACCTCCTTTGCTTATGCCGAGGGTACCGGTTCTTTTCGAAGTATTTGAAGGCCTGTAGTTTTATGGCAGTGGTCGGACGTCTCCGGGCCGCGTTAATTTGGCCGGAGCCTTTTAATATGACTGTAGTCTTTGTGTTTGGCCGTAGCCTTTCAATCACTGGGTGTATAGCCTCGGTGTCTATATCGAGGGTATGTCTTTTTAGGGATCTTACAAGTTCGAATATATAGCCTTGGCCTTAATATCGGGGTTGTGCCTTTTTAAGGTTGTATGAGTTCGGGCATGCCTTGTTGAGGTCTTACTGACTCAATGTTTCCTTGTTGAGGGCTTACGAGCTCGAGGTTGCCTCATTGAGGTCTTATAAATTTGATATTTCCTCATTGAGGTCTTATGGATCCGATGTTGCCTCATTGAGGGCTTATGAATTTGACGTTGCGTCATTGAGGGCTTATGAATTTGACGTTGCGTCATTGAGGGCTTATGAATTTGATGAGGCCTCATTGAGGGCTTATGAATTTGACGTTGCCTCATTGAGGGCTTATGAATTTGGCGTTGCCTCATTGAGGGCTTATGAATTTGATGAGGCCACATTGAGGGCTTATGAATTTGATGTTGCCTCATTGAGGTCTTATACATTTGGGCATGCCTCGTCGAGGTCTTACAGATTTGATGCTACCTCACTGAGGTCTTACGATTTTGAGTATGCCTCGTTGAGGTCTTACGAATTCGAGTTTTTTTTTATGGCTCGATGAGCTGACTGTTGATAACTGTCCCCGAGTGTTCGGGAGTATTTGACCCTGGAGCCGTTTCTTGTAAAAATAGCAAACTTCTTTGAGGTATGAAGCATTTTGATGATAAAGGATACTCCTTCGATTATTTTATACAAGCATACATGTTTTCTCCATCGAGAGTTTGATTATTCAACGCGGACACGACACATTCGACCGTTTGGCCCGATACAACATTCTCCTGTCGAGACCCTCTTCGGCATATTTCGATTTTTGAGGAGGTGACCTCCCGGGGATGTCCCCCAGTATTTGAGGTTGATTTGAGAAGAAGCCTTGAATACTTGTTGAGTTCTTCTTAGGTAGCATATAGATATTTCCTGGTTAAAAACCTCTTCGGTAAAACCTATTTGGGCTAAAACCCGATCTAAGAAAAAAAGAGTGCAACGCGTTCTTTATAACCTGATCTAAGAAAAAAAGAGTCCAACGTGTGCTTGAGGGTGTGTCAATTCCTTTTGATCAAACGCCTGCAATGGGTTACTATAAAACATAAATGAAAAAGGGAAGGTTGTACCTTAGTAGTGATAGCATTTGAACCTTGATATGTTTAAATTGCTTGTTCCGAGGATGAGGCACGGTCCTTTATTTAATCATTTAGGTGTAGTCGAGAATGTAAGTTGTGGCCGCTACTTGGCTGTTTGCTTGTCCTTTGGCTTCTTCGATGTAGAAGGCATAGATGTCGGTGTCACGTCATGCACCGCGAACATCTCTCTCGCTGCATGCTGCTCCCCGTATACTATTTTTACTCCGTCTTTTATTGGAAACTTCATCATTTGATGAAGGGTTGACGGCACCGCTCTCATACTGTGTATACATGGCCTACCCAGTAAGGCATTGTATCTCATGTCACCTTCGATGACGTGAAACTTGGTGTCTTGAATTCTACCGGCCACATTGACTGAGAGGATGATTTCCCCTCTGGTCATTTCGCTCACCATTGTTAATCCATTGAGGACTCGAGAGACGGGTACAATATGATCGAGATGTCCGAGCTGCTCTACCACCCTCGACCTGATTATGTTGGCTGAGTTACCTGGGTCCACGAGCGCATGTTTAATTTGAAATTTATTCAAAAAAAAGAAATTACCAGTGCGTCATTATGAGGTTGAGACAAGATTTCGATGTCCCCTCTGCTGAATGAAAGAGCATCTTCCGATATGTAGCTTCGAGTTCGTTTTTCCCCGGTGATTGATACTTTTGTTCGCTTGAAAACGGGACCCTGTGGGACGTCGACTCCTCTGATGATCATGTGTATGATGTGCTGAGGTTCCTCTGGTTCATTTTTCTTGTTGGCATCTCTTTCTCGAAAGTGATTTTTGGCCCGGTCGCTGAGGAACTCCCGAAGGTTCCCTTTGTTGAACAATCGGGCTACCTCTTCTCGAAGCTCTCTGCAGTCCTCGGTTCTGTGCCCATGGGTGCCATGGTATTTACACATTAGGGTGGGGTTCCTTTGGGAAGGATTTGATTGTATGGGCTTGGCCCACCTAGTGTCCCCGATCTTTCCTATGGATGACACGATGCCTGAAGCATCGACGTTGAAGTTGTAATCGGTCAATCTTGGTGCGTCATCCACCGGCCTCGAATGCCTATTGAACCTTGCTTTGTTGATGAGTCCCCGAAAACCTTGGCCTCGATCTATCCTTCGATCCCTCCGGGGTATGTTGCACCTCGAGTCGTTTCTTCGACCTTCTACACACGGTTGGTATCTTTAGTTGTTTGGTCTCGATTCCCTTTCTGTAAACCTAGACTCCTTTTCCAAGAGCCTTCTTGGGTATAAAGATGTCCCCTTTGCTGAATGAAAGAGCATCTTCCGATATGTAGCTTCGAGTTCGTTTTTCCCTGGTGATGGATACTTTTATTCGCTTGAAAACGGGACCCTGTGGGAGGTCGACTCCTCTGATGATCATGTGTATGATGTGTTGAGGTTCCTCTGGTTCATTTTCCTGTTGGCATCTCTTTCTCGAAAGTGATTTTTGGCCCGGTCGCTGAGGAACTCCCGAAGGTGCCCTTTGTTGAACAATCAGGCTACCTCTTCTCGAAGCTCTCTGCAGTCCTCGGTTCTGTGCCCATGGGTGCCATGGTATTTACACATTAGGTTGGGGTTCCTTTGGGAAGGATTTGATTATATGGGCTTGCTCACCTGGTGTCCCCGATCTTTCCTATGGCTGACACGATGCCTGAAGCATCGATGTTGAAGTTGTACTCGGTCAATCGAGGTGCGTCATCCACCGGCCTCGAATGCCTATTGAACCTTGCTTTGTTGATGAGTCCCCGAGAACCTTGGCCTCGATCGATTATTCGATCCCTCCGGGGTATGTTGCGCGTCGAGTCATTTCTTCGATCTTCTACACGGGGTTGGTATCTTTCTTTGTTTGGTCTCGATTCCCTTTTTGTAAAACTAGACTCCTTTGCCAAGAGTCTGCTTGGGTATACCGATTCCGAGGGGGCTCCTAATTGGTCGTCCTCGACCTTGATCTTCGATTGATACCTGTTGTGTACATCCGCCCAAATTACGATGGGTACTCGATCAAATTTTACTTTAGCTGCTTCGAAGCTATCGAGCTTCGTTCATTCAAGACCTGAGTGAAGGCTTACACCGCCCAAACATCGGAGACTGGCGGCAATTCCATTCGTTCCATTTAAAAGTGGGATACGAACTCCCTTAACATCTCGTTCTCCCTTTGTTTAATTTTGAAGACATCGTACTTCCTTGTAGCAACCTTAATGGCACCAGTGTGCTCCCTCACAAAGGTCTGCCAACATGGGAAATGAATCCATTGAATTTGGGGGTAGGTTATCATACCACATCATGGCCACTTTTGAGAGCGTTTCTCAAATTTCTCTTAGCAAGACGGATTCAATCTCGTCATCCTTTAGGTCATTCCCTTTTACAACACAAGTATAAGCAGTGACGTGCTCATTGGGTCCGAGGTCCCATTATACTTCGAGATATCGGGCATCCTGAACTTCTTCGGAATGGGCTTCGAAGTCGCACTCGATGGCAATGGTTTTTGCACAAACTTCTTTGAATCTACACCCTTCAGAATGGGGGTGCGCCCGGGATCTGATCGACCATTGAGTTATAGGTCTCCACTTTTTTATCGTTAGCTTCTATCTTCTTTTCTCCTGATTCAATCCTCTTTGTGAGGTCCTCGAGCATCTTCACTATGGCGGGGTATGCTCCTGACACGTTATTACTCGATCTTTCTGGTGCTTGCTCGACTCGATGAGCTGTTTCCGGCCCCGCCGTGCTCGAGGTTTTTTGCTGACTCTGCAGCTGAGCAATGGGAACTTGTTGTACTTGCAACATCTCAAAAATGATTTGTAGGCTGACTTCATTTCGAGCATGTGTTGTTTGTGCTTCAGGTTGGACTTCTCCCTGCATGCTTCCCCCGAAGTCCGTACCAAAATCTGTGCTTACAACAATATGCGAGCCAACATCAACTGGGTTGGGAATAGGTGCTACTCCGGGGTTGAGCGGTGGGTACACTGGCTGCTGAAGTTGCTGCATTATTTTCTCCGTGGAAACCGAGGTCATTGTTTCTATGCACTGGTGCCTTAGTTGAGTTTGACATGCTTTTATCCTGAAATCAAAAATTCTTGGACAAGAAGAAGTGTGAAGAATAACGTGTGTTATCAGAAAACTAACACTAAAATAATCACTATTATCTTTAGCCCCACGGTGAGCGCCAAACTGTTTACCTTGAAAAAGGTATTAACAATTATATTCGATTTTTGTGGTTCTAAAAATATGCGATTTATTTCAGTACTAGTTGTTAGGCAATAGATGCTAAATATAGATAAAGGGAACAAGTATGCAAACTAAATGTGCCACAAGGCTGAGTCTCGAGATGGACGAAATTGGGCCTCGAGGTAAGAATATAACACTTAATGGTGAATAACCGATGAAGGAACAGTAATATCAGGGGCCTCGGGATAGACTTTAATGATGAATGATGAGAAATAAATGAAGAACAATTAATTAACACAATAAATAAAGGCAATAAATCAGTGGAATAATTGTTGAGCACACTTAGATAAGAAAAGTAGAGAATGTTATGTGGTATTCAATATTTGTTGCCTTTAAAAAATGACAAAGGTCCCTTTTATATAGGAGGGGGGAATCCCAACATAGTACATATACAATTATGACAAGGTAATGCTATTGGTACAATTATTTAATGGCTCAATACGGACTTGTACTATTCTTGCAGACTTGATCAGCTCTAATCACGCGCCCTTGGAAATTTCCCGCTTTTTCATGACGGTCATCGATTTATACTACCTCGAGGTCGAACACAGAGAACCTTCGATATTCTCCCTCGAGGGAAGCACCTCGGGACCAAGCTTCGAATTCTGTCTGAGCTTCTCGATGCCGGACGTGGAATGCCACAGTGGCCTCAAAATCGGACTCTCCGATTTTGGGCGTATACAAGGACAAGTGTTTTAAATTTGACGAATGAGAAACTGCCACATCATTATTAAATAAATCTTTTTTTTTGGAAATGATTGTAAGTCATAAGGTAGACTTGGAGTTGAAAAGAAAATGTCGGGGGCAAATTTAGCGCAATAAGTGAAGGTATATTTGACCCTAAGCCTATAGTTCGAGGATAGTTTTGACCATTTTCCGTTGAAAAAATAAAGAAAGGAAGAAGTGTTTAAAAACACTATTTTAAAGTACGTTGTGAAGGGAAATTGTGATTTGACTATATTATTAATAGTCAAGATTGAGCACTTGGGCACTTGTTGGGCCAATTAAGTAGCTCGAAGTTAATACTTTAGTCACCTATTATTTTATTAGTTAATTAAAAACGTTTTTAAATTAATTTAAGGAAGAAAGTTTCTAACAGTTTTTATTCAAATTCAAAGTAGGTGAACATTGGTTTTAAAAAGTGCATGTTTATGAAAGGATGAGTCTATTAGGTATAATAAATACCCATATCCTCTCCAAAATAATATACAACTTCAGATTTCATCTCTTTCTCTTCTACTTATTTTCTATAACTCATAAATATTCTATTTTTATGAAAAATTTGAGTTAATTGTTAAAACTCGAATTTCGGTGGCTTCGCAAAATCCTGGAGAAATTTTGTTATTATCCCTGCAAATAATAAAGTGAGAAGCTTAAATTCCTTATGGACAGTGTTTACACTATCAAAGTCAGATTACTTCATGCAATTATTTTTCTAACAATGCACACCCCATAAAAAGAGCAAAGAAACTGATGATTGCAATTGCATATGTTAATTTTTTTCTACTTCAAATAAATAATATTTTCTATATGGAGTTTGGCTCGAGACAAATTTAAGAAAGAACATAAATACTTCTCCAATTATATAACTATACGAAGAAAAGATATGAAGGAAAAAAAACCTCTATTTAGAGAATTACGAGAATGATATGAAGTATTATTATAGTGGCAGAAAATTGGAAAACTTGAGAAAGATAAAGAGGGGGAGAGAAAATGGGGAAGTGGAAAAGAAAATGGCAAAGATTGGAGGCTAAATCATTACTTTGTATATAATTGATAATTATGTACAGAATATGTAATTAAATCAGAACCTCTTTAATAATGGGATATTTTCAGTTTTAGCCCGCGTCATTAACTATTTATATTCGGTAGCCGAAAAAGTGTATAAAATTTGTATAATTTTTGTACAAAAAATATAATTTTTTTCGGCTAATATTTTAAGAGCGATTATACAGTGTCATTTTCGCTCCAATAATGGTGATTAGGTTCATAATATAGCATATATAGATAGAAATTCCTAACTTAAAGCAAGATAAACCATTTGAGACAGTAGAAAGTACAACAACAATAATAACAAATTTAAAGTAATTCCAAAAGTAGAAAACAAAAATAATAAAAAGTTATATTGACAAAGTATTCATTGTTATAAATAGAATTCTATTTAAGGTGAATGTCTATATTTTAGAGAGATCTCAGGGTTTCTTATTTGGTGGCTAAGTCACTTTTTCCCTATAAATAGAGGGGTTATATTCAGTTGTATTCATCCCAAATCAATAAGAATTCCCCTTCTCTACTTTTCACTGCAATACTCTTCTTCTTTTATTGTTTTATAATATGTTATCACCACGAGACTCTAACCAATTGAGTAGAAACTTTGGGATTGAGTATAATGATTGTCAATTGTTCCATGAACCTCCTTCATGATTAAATTCTGGATTTAAGATAAAGATATTACTTTATTTTCTCTTTTAAATCCTTGAAATTCTATAATTTGATTTTAAATACAAGCAAAGACAATAAACTTTGATTATAACTCTAATAGAGTATGCAAGAAATTATAACCACCTGAAGTGATAAAAATTTTATGCCTTGCCATGATCGAATTAATGTATGATTGTGGGCAAATAAGTGGAAACTCGTCCCATTGAATTTGTTTCGTTCTCATTCCCCTTAAGAGAATGTGATATCAATATGTGATAAGTCTGAAAGAAGATAAAATATTACCGTGAAGGTATCAATGGATGTGGACGTGGCAATAGACAAAATTATAATCGTCATCATTGTGATAATGAGAATAATAAGGGTTCTCAAAATAATCCTTCACTCTGTGAAAGTAATATTTGTCATCGATTTGACATGAGATTTTTTAAAGCACATATAGATGAATATGGTCCATTCATGATGTGAATGTGACAACATCTGATTTATGAATACATATTCATTCTTGGAAGAGCTAGTGGTAGGGGATATACCACACTAATCTCTAGAAAAAGGTTTGAGATGAAATAAGAAAATAATTTTATTATTATGGCATGAATGGTCATTGATCACGTACTTATTGCGATTGTGCCTAAATATTATGGCAATGAGATTATTACTGGGTAAAAGTAATAGAATAAACATATCTTGCCTGTAAATTTTGATAATGACCATAATGGTATAACTTTATCCTTGAAAGAGATATTCACCATATGGATATTGATGAATATGTGGTAGTACAAATTAATTAAAAACTCTAGAAGAGTCAATTATACTACTTTGGAGAAATAAAATTGATTATCAATAAAGTATGATGTCGTAATAAGTCTCAAAGAAACTTATTGAGTTTCTAAAGTATTCACGAAAGCGCTTGGTTATACTGAGACTATAAATAAAGGAAAAATTTAATATCTTCTATTACTACAACTTGTAGCGGGGTAATATGTATATGAAAAAAGCTATCCGCTTTATTCTTCAGTTTGTACTACATAAATAAAAGAATGCAACAATAAAGTAGAAGTTTATTGATATAAGAACCCATATCATAATAAACTTGGAGATTATTCATAATTGCACATGTTATGGTGTAACCCTAAAGTTTATCAATATTGATAATTTATCCAATTGGTATAATTGGTTTAGCCATATTACTTTAAGTATGATGTACAAAAGTAAAAGAGAATTCACATGGGTAAGCAGTAAAGAACTAGAAAGTTCTTTATGAGTTCTCTTATGTTGTTTATTCCCATTAATTAATAGACTAGCTAAAATTGGGATTGAATCCCATGAATGCTGGAAATATCAAAGGTGAATATGGGCCTATTCACCTGCCATGTGTACCACATAAGATGCATCTATGAGATTGTTACATGTGCGATTATAATTAACCTGCAACCTGGTGTTTGCGAGGTAACTTGCTCAATAATTTAATTTCGAACATAAGTTTCAAATTTTTTATTCAAGACAGTTCAACTTGATAAATTTGTTTACATCACAGTTGGTTTAGCAAAATATTGAGTGCCTCCACTTAATAGAGAAACTATTACTTATGAGAACAAAGTTATTTATATCAATTTGATATACATTATATACGAAGTATATTACATTCTCCCCTCACAAGTGGTTCAGGGTCAGGAACCAAATAATTCTATCTTATTATTATTGATGTGTGGTGTATATTTTGATTAACACTATAATGCACAAAGATGGATTCCCCAAATTAAGGAAGAAAGTTAGTTTTTCTAACATGAGGGGGAGACAAAATAAACAGTTCAGAAAAAGTTATGTGGAATGAATTAGCATTTGTACCTTTAGATCCTTGAAGATAATATGAACTTGAAGTTTCATAAAAGAATAATTCATTTGTAATGCAAAGCATGAAAGACGCATTTGCTGACCCAAATAAAGTAACTATATTCTCATTGCAAATGCTCTTATTAAAATAAGTCCTAGAAGGACAAAGTCTATGGAACACTTAAAGCGTATAGACAAATCGGTTTCAAATAAAATTCTTGATAAAGAAGATGAGAAAATTATCAAAATGATCATAGGAGGCAAGTGATCTAAAATATCACATGACATAACACTTCATAAAATCTCAAAAGAGGTTCAGGTACCTGAAAATATGAATGAAGAGATCTCTATGTTATGTCTTTATGAAAAAAAAATATTGGAATCGATATAAAATGTTCGTCGACGACATCTATTATAGCACTAAGTATAGATGAGGACCTCAAGTCTGTCGAATACAGGCACAAAAATATTGGCTAAATAGAAGAGACACAATTCAAATAGAATTGGTTTCATATGAAAGACATGTTATTTTGGACATGTAGTTCAAACACTTGAAAGTATAAAGTCAATTGTGTGTGCAATCGCCTTTATCTATCTTATATGTCTAGCATGACATAAAAATTTGATATCCATTCATATCGCTTATATGATTTAATTTATATGACAATCCTTGAAGGATTTAAATTGCTTAAAGCATATATAATTCTTGGTCATGAAGTATTACATCCTAAGTATAATTTGTACACATTTCTATCTTGCTAATTATAAGCATGATAGTGTGATAGCTAGAATTTTCAAGGGGAAACATATTCATTGGAGTTAATATGTGTGATTTATTCACCAAATCTCTGCTGACGTCAATCTTCAAGAAGCCAGTGTACAAGATCGGGATGTGAATGCTCAAGGATCTGAATTGATGCTCTCATCAGGGGGAGTTAATGCGCGTTATACTCTTTTTCCCTTACAAGGTTTTGTCCCACTGAATTTTTCTTGCAAGGTTTTTAACAAGGCAACTAAAAGACGTATTGTTAGATATGTGTACTCTTTTTCCTTCTCTAGACTTTTTTTTCCTATGGATTTTATTTTAGTTAAGGTCTTAACACGCACATTATCTGTTGGATAGACATTCAAGGAGGAGTGTTATAAATAGAATTCTATTTAAGGTGAATGTCTATATTTTAGAGAGATCTTAGGATTTGTTACTTGGTGGCTAAGTCACTTTTTTCCTATAAATAAAAGGGTCATATTCGATTGTATTCATCCCAAATCAATAAGAATTCTCCCTCTTTACTTTTCACAATAATACTCTTTTTTTCTTCTTTTATTGTTAGGGAAGAAAATACTACACTACCAATTGGAATTAAACTCTTATTACATTTCATGATCTCAACAGAAATGCGGAAACCTTACCGAGTGAACTACCTTTCAACCCCATCACGTTTTGCTTTAAATTATCCTTTCTTAGGCAGGGCGACCGACACTTAACAAGTCACATACTTCTGCTCCCTCTGGTTTATAATAAATAATTTTTTAATTTTTCTTTTATGATTTAAAATTAATGATTTTTTTAGATGTCAAGAATAAAGTAATTACTTTTTAGTACATTTCCCTTGAAATAAATAATATTGGAGTAGGAATATTTATATAAAGAGATACTAAAGATTAATATGATTAATTTCGTTGCTAATTAATATTAAAAAGTGAATTTTTTAATATGTTTGAATACAACCAAAACCAAAAAAATCACTTAGAACCCGTTTGGACATATAAAAAAAAACCTTTTTTTCAAAAAAGTTCATATTTTTTTCGAAATCAGCATTTGTTCGTAAAATTTCTAATTTTCACTTGAAGACGCATTTTGTAATTTTTTAAAAACTCTAAAAAGTTAATTTTTAAAATTTTCACTCAAATTACTCACAAAACTTCAAAAACAACCCAAACTAAAATTTATTTTCAAACACAATTCTAAATTTCAAATACCATTTTCACTTAAAAAAAATTTTCACAATTTTTTGAGATTTTACAATTCTTATGTCCAAACGCCTACTTATATTTGGACAGGAGGAAGTAATTAATTATCTCAAACCTTTTGTGTTTTTGACACATTTTGTTAGGACAACTGTCATAACACAAACACGCTTTTCTTCGTCACCTTTGAAAATGGGTGACAACTACCAGTCAGAAATAAAGAAAAAGAATTCCTCGCCACCTCCCTCCAAAGAAAAACAATATTTTGATTATAGGGAAGAACAAGATTAAAATAAAACATGAGAGAGACAACAAAAAGATTCCATATTTATAGTATATGTATTTGATCTAACATTAAAGTTTTCACTGTCGTCTCCATTGTTACTTACACTATTTTATACTACTATATGTTATGATTTTTCAAGATTTGAATCTTTCCAAGTTCAGACCATTTCTTTCTCCTTATTTTTCTCTATACTTTACAAGGTAGAAAACCAATATTTAGAAATCTTTTTCTACTATCTTCTTATGGAGATTCTCAAATTGTGGAAGCCTCAGGTTTGCTTCTCTTTTCAAGAACTCCAGTTTTTCATTAATTAAGTTCTATGATCCAATTTAATACAAAAAATAACTTCTTGATGATTCTTTGTTTTCAGGATTTGTTTGTCATAAAGTCATCTAAGCAATCACTAAGGGTGGTACTCGTAGTATTTGCAGTGGTTTGTGGAATTTACATTTTCTCAATGTGTATAAACCAAACAAGTAATTATCTTTCACAAGCTAATTCACTAAGCATCCATGTGATTAATCGGCATAATTGTCATTATCCTGTTTTTCAACAAGAAGATATCCATTACTTGCATTTTCCAAAGCCTCAAACATTTAACAGGTAGCTGCTGCAAATATATATATATAAATAATCCTTCTTATGGTTCAACTACAACTTAGATGATTTTTGATTGAATTGTAGGAAGGAATGTGCGTGCAATCCTGTTCGATTTTTCGCGATTTTGTCGATGCAGAGATCAGGGAGTGGATGGTTTGAGACATTGCTAAATAGTCATATAAATGTGAGCTCTCATGGAGAAATCTTTGGTGCTAAGTCAAGGAGGACTAATGCTTCAGTAGTATTGGAAACTATGGATAAAGTCTTTAATCTTGATTGGTATAGTAGCTCATCCAAGAATGAGTGTTCTGCTGCTGTTGGATTTAAATGGATGCTTAATCAGGTAAGTGACACTATTTCAAATCTGCAGTTGGAAATTCTAAAAGCAGATAACATTGTACTTTCTCTAGCAGCTTCAGCTTTTAGACGAATTGGATACATCAATACGGTACAGTCAGACCTCTCTATAATAGCATCCCTATATAACATTAAGCTTTTCCGGAACCAATTCTTATGTTATGTTGGAACAAACGATGTTGTTATAGAGAGACCTGACTGCACTAGAGTAGGTTTGAGATCCTCGATACAAGTCTCACCGCCATACATTATCGAAAACGAAGTTTAAGCTTTTAGACGAGTTGATCACACAATGTCGTTTCTCTTACAATTAAGCTTTTAAGATGAGTTAATCACACATTCAGCAGAGTGAAAAGAAGTATAAAACGAATGAAATATCTTGGTGGAACGCAATGCATGATTAAATGAAATGTTATCACAATCATGGTGCAAGGGTAGCCCTTAAATAGTTACCTTCTGCTTGTGCTAACTGGGCTCTTACCCGAGACTCATAATCTTTTTTTGGAACCGTAGAAATAGCCTCGTGCAAAAATGGAGAGTAAGACTGCATACAATAGACTCTTGTGGTTCGATCATTTCCCGCACTCCACTTATAACGGGAGCTTAATGCACCGAGCTGCCCTTTTTTTATACTATAATAGAAATAAAGACATGATAAATTCTGGTATTTTCTTCACTAGAGGTACATTAGTTGATAACTTACAACACTGCTGGATTTTTCTCAGCTTTTTTAATGTATATGAAACTTGAAGGGAGCTTTGGAGTATCATGAGGAGATAGTGGATTACTTCAACAGAAGAGGTGTTTCTGCAATATTTCTATTCAGAAGAAATCTGCTACGCAGACTGATCTCTCAACTTGCTAATTCCTATGACAAGGATACTAAACCATTGAATGGAACACACAAATCCCATGTCCATTCTCCATATGAGGTCCTTCATTCCCCTCCCTCCCCCACTCTAACAGTCTATTTGGCACGACGGAAGTCATTTTTCATGAAAATGCTTTTTTATGAGGAAGTTATTTTCTGGTGTTTGATTAACAGGATCAAAAATGGTAAAATGACTTCTCTCACTTATGATGATATGAAGGGGAGTTTTGGCATAACTGGTAAAGTTGTTGCCATATGACCAGGAGGCCACGGGTTCAAGCTGTTGGAAACAGTCTCTTGTAGAAATGCAGGGTAAGGCTGCGTACAATAGACCCTTGTGGCCCTTCCCTTCCCCGGACCCCTCGCATAGCGAGAGCTTAGTGCACCAAGCTGCCCTTTGTTTTCGCTTATGATGACACTCCAAATATCGCTTAGACAATAATATTAATTTTTAGTACTCAAAATTTTCATTAGAACACTCTCTGATTTGCTAATATTACCATATTCTTTCTTCAGAAAATTTTTTTCGCTCACCAACCAAACACTGAAAACATTTTCTATGAAAACTGACCTCGTCGTAGCATATACACAAGCCTTCAATGAAGTTCCTGAGGTTCTTAACTTGATGTTTCTAAACCTGTTTCAGGCTAAAGTATTGGCAAAATACAAGCCAGTGGTGAATATGACATTATTAATACCAAATTTAAGGCATGCAGAGAGGAAGGGTGCTAAAGCTTTGGAATGCTTTAAGAGAACTCGACACATTGTTCTTTACTACGAAGACATTGTCCAAAATCGCACTGTAAAGCTCCTTATTAGTTTGAAATTGAGGCGTAGTTTGATTGATTATCTTTTTGATGAATAACAGCAGTATTTTATCTTTTTTTTGTCTGTGCAGAAACTAGCTGATGTCCAAGAGTTTCTAGGGTTGCCTCAAAGAGAACTCAAAAGTGGTCAGGTTAAGATACATAGTGGCCCTCTGTCCCAACAAATACAGAATTGGGATGATGTGCAGAAAAAGCTCAAGGGAACATCCTATGAGACATTTCTTAATGCAGACTAAACTATACTACCATACATAGTAATACCAATGACAACACCTTCTATTAAAACAGATTGGCTATGAAGATTCCGCGCATTCAGAAATTAATACAGACACAAAAGACTTCGACAATTTCTCATCTCTGGCAGACGTCTCAGTAGAATTCGAATCTAGATGAAGTTCTGACCATCTATCAGAGAGAGAAGAACGACGGGATCTTGTTGGACATATAGACTTTGATTTCTTCTCTAATTCCTGCCCAGTTCTATCTTGTAAATAACAGCCTCAGTTATCAAATTTGGTAGGAAATACTCGTCACATTGCTTGTGGGACATTTTTGTTTGTTATTCAATACATGATATATGAAATATCTTGAAAGTTAAACGAGGTAAGAAGATCTCAAGAATCTCCAACAATCAGATATGGAATTATTTCTCTCTTTCCTTAGAACTTTTTAAATTTTATTTATTATGAATGGTCACCAAAATGCATGGCTTTTGATCAATGTAGAAAATGAATTTATTTCTTTACATTGAGCAAACAAGATACTTAATTTGGTTCAATAGAATTTAATTTGTTCAAGATTCTAACTCTTCTGCATAGCTTGAATCCTGGTTGAGATTACCCAGTAAGTTAAGAAGTTGGACAAAATACTGTTTCATTTTCATGAGAATGTTCCAAGCAGCCAGAAGCAACTAATAAATTTCTACAGATGAAATGAGACAGTTGCCCGATTCGCCTAATATACAGTAATGTATATATTTTAAGTGCCTAATGACAAAGCAAAGATAAGATCTTCTCAACTAAGATTTCAATCAATCTTTGTCACAGCTCTTTACAAATTCTGTTTCTATCCAGAGAGATTCTGAAATGAATTACCATCTAAACACTTAAGCCTACATTATATGTACAGAATGACCCTAGATGAGTTAGTAATCAATGAGTCACTGATTGACTGTCCCGTTCGTTAATTCTGAATCATGTTTTCCAGTCCGTTCAATCACAAATTGGTCAATAATCCGCACAGTATTTACAGGATCTTGATTAAGGGAAGCTGCTCTCCATTTGCTTGGGAACTTCCGAAGGTAACTTGGCTCCTGCGGCTGTTTTGGCTCTCCGTCCCAATTAGGATCCAGTTTCCACTCTTTCGGAACCTACAAATTGAGAGATATTAGATGAATCACCAAGTGTAAACAGCTCGAGTTCAATTCTGGGAATGTATTCTTTCTTTCCTGAATAACTCAGGGATCCTGAGGGGTCATATAAAAGGTAGCAACTCTTTGGAATATTCAGTAAACCGGGCAGTTTGCAGCCACATTGCAGAAACAGTTCATCATGAAGTCACCGAAACTACTATCAAAAGGAAAGTGAATTCTAAATGTTTAACGGCCACATATTCCTACAGCAAAGTAAAGCAGTGACAGCGAGATCTTGACCTTTATTATCCTCCTTATACAAAAAAGTGGCAAAATACCTTATCAACTGCAAGAGTAAAAACTTCAAGATCGCCTTTGTTGTTGATATGAAACCGTGTAAATGCCTTGTAGTTAGCAATACGGAGTGATGAAAAGGCTTCATCGAAATGTATATGAAGCCAATTAATGCAAATGTACAGGTAGCTTCCGAAAACCAAAGAAACCACGGGTGTTGAAAAGACCCAAAAATAAAGGAAGACGGATGAATAATAAATTACAGCACCCCCTCGAGATAGGAAATCCATCCCATTCTTGCAGATAGTATTCCTGGTGACTGCCATTACCTGAAAACATGCATCAGATTAAACACAGATATTACATAATTAAGCAATTGAGTCATCATAAAGCAATACTCTCATGGGGCATATTCTTACCTCAGGAACATCAAAAGCAGACATGAGATATTTAATACATGCCGGGTAAAGGCCAAATGTCCATTGTTCTATACGTGTCCTAAGGCCCGTTGGATCTGGAAAATGCTCGCTCTCCACATATCGGTACCATTCATATAAAGTATGATACCCTGAATTACAACAATAAGCAGTTAACAAAGGACATAAGTGCAAAACAACATGAAACAGGAAATTAGGTAATCTCAGTCAAAGGGTGGATGGATTCAAGATCCTCGTATCATTCTAAATGACGAAAATTCTCAGCCTCAGCTCATGGTATGCCCCGAGTCGGAAAGATGGATCATAATTGACAAAGTCATAAAGGGCGTAAGAGCAGTTCTTATTACTTAAGGGGTCGTTTGATTACAAGGATACGAGATAATAGTCCCAGGATAAAACATGGGACTATTTTATCCCACGTTTGGTTGAAATTTTTTATTCGCGTACAAGCAATCCCAGGATTATTTATACCACAATTGTGGAATTATTTTGTACCACACTCGATGTGGATCAGAATCCCTGGATTCCGGGATTAAAAAAAAAACAAAATGACAAAGATGCTCTTCTCCAGAGCTCTTTTTCCAAAGTCTTCAAGGAAGCCAAGAGACCCTTGTGGTCTGGCCCTTTCCTGGACCCCGCGCATAGCGGGAGCTTAGTGCACCAGGCTGCCCTTTTTTTTCAAGGAAGCCAAGGTTAAAATTGAAAATAAAAGTTTATCTAATGTAAAACCAAATATATCTTTGTATTATACGCTGTACATCCCCTTTTTAATCGGATGAACCAAACGTCTAGCAATAGAAGTATATCCAACAAATAATTCCGTCATTATTTAATCCCTGTTTTATAACACCCCACATTATTATCCCAGTACAACTTGTTCACAAACCAGACGAACTCTAAGAGAATTAGGTGAGAATAGTTATTTAAACACAATAGGTGCATTTCATGTAAATTTAATATTGTACTTTAAGTTCAGAACTGTCACTGGAAGTTAAAGGAAAGAAAGAAAACTGAATAAAGAACATACTAATAAAAGTAAATTAGTTTGAGACACACAATCACACAATAGAAGACAAAATGTAAAATCTTACCGGAAGTTGCAAGTAGCTTATGCCGAATACATGTCTCAATGCCTAATTCCAGCAAGAGCATAAGAATCACAGCTGCGGCCAGGTGGGCAGACACATGAAGAATCCCAATTACTACTTTCTTTTTCCATGACACCTTGGATGGCACAAAGGCTATTGCAATTATTAATAGTAGCATTGCGCCAGTCAGGGAGACATATGAGCTTCCGAACATATACATAAATGTATCCCACACTGTGCTGAAGAAGGTTCTCAAGTGACCCGAAAATGTATCATCCTTGAAAATGTGATCTAGTTGACACTAGAAGCAAATGGAGAATGATCAGTCATATCTATCCAGGCACTAGACTTCTACCTTAGTTGGAAAGTTATAGATTCCATGACACTCTCAATCAGACTTGAAATGTGAAGTCTCAATCAAAGGGTCTGTTTAATAATTCAATCCAACATTTAACTGAATGTGTAACTTGAACATGTCCAAACTGAATGTATTATATGATCACACATTTGATGTGCTTGACAACAGAATAGAAGATCACTTGATACATCAAATGGCACTTACAATGTTTTTTTTAAAGTGGAAACAATAAATACAACTGAAAATCATCAACCCTTAAAATTATATCTCACACCTGAAAATATTAATTAAAAAAACCAAAAGTTCTTGTCCAATAGTCAAAATTTTCAGCTAACAATGACTCTGTACACTCAAATAGCTGATTTAGTAAATGTTTTAAAATAATGTATTGTAAATATACACATAACTGTATGAAAATAAGTGTCTAATACATTAACACTTTATAATTTTTATAATTTAGTTTTTTATATATAGAAGAAAACAACTGATTTTTCAATGAATAATGATCAGACAATGCAACACAACATTTGCATTACCCAAAAATAAGAGATATATGAATTATTTAGAAAATACAATACAACCTTCAACTGAAGCTGTCAGGTTACTAATTTTATCAAACGGCTCTAAATGGGGTACCAAGGGGATCCAACAAACCCTAATAAGAAATACATTCAAAGTCAAACAGAAAGTTACCTGCGGGAACATAGAAAAGGCTAATGCGAAGTATATGATGCCACCAATAAAATCAAATTGCCAATTTTTCTTCCTAAATTTCAATATATTTCCCAAAGCAATCTGCAGATATTTATAAGCATATTAAAGCCTCATTTTGATTATGAAGCATATCACAGGCCTTGTTTAAGCACCAAATAATCAGTCTATATAACATAAAGGAGATCGATTCCATACCCTGCTTGAATCTTCAAAAGATGGGTAAGAAGCTTTGCTCTCATAGGATGTTCCATATAAATTGTTGAAATTCCTGAAGACATGTGTCGGATGCAAAAAAGCACCCCCGCAACCATTAACAAGTAAATATTGGACATAAGCTGGTTTATCCGATGGAACATATTTATGGCGCAAATAATGATGCACATCCCCAGCAATTCGAAGTCTACATCTCCCTTTTAAATGGTCGCGTATCAAGTGAGAGACATTCTTTCCAGTAACTTGATTAAAGTACCAATCGAGAAGCCAACTAGGTTCATGAGTCATAATGATCACAGAATCATTCTCACCAACCTGAAATTGTTAATCAAGGGTTAAACCTTTCAATTCATGGGAATTCAAATCAAATCTATGGATCATTAATTCACTGTAAAATCCCCACGATCTTTTCTATGTTTAACTAGAAACTTGAATTTTAAAAAAACAGAAAAAATATAAGTGAAGTTGGAACTGAAAATGCCAAGTTAATAGACTTATTAACAGTTTACTGAAAAACCATAACATAATTCAACTCACAGTCTACCATCTGACACCCCACCAAGCGCTATTTTTACTTCTTATCAGCAAATACAATTTACCCGGAGGAATATCCTTCAGGAGGACAAGTTTCCGAAAAGTTGAAGATGGATCCATATGGTCAATATCTTAAACCTTCAAGCCTAACTTGTATATTACATGCATTACCACATAGTCTCATTGGGAAGTCCAAAAACTTGAGAGTATATTACAGCAATTCTAAATCCACTCACCACAAGAACATAGTACAAGCTGATAAAGGCAATTTAAACTTCTTTCATGATTTCCATGTCCGACTAATGAATAACAACTCTTTCAAATGAACACTTAGCATCTACGTTTTGCTTCTACTGAGCAGAGCTCGTCCTACTAAGGTTGCATTCATCAAACTACTACTATATTGTTTTGGCTTAACTCATTGTTGAGAGTGATGAATCCAAATCCTTATACATATGCCACTTATAAGATACCATAACAACTGCACGAAGGTATCTACTATAACTTTTTCAGACCACAATCACACTTTTCCACGGGAACAAGTCTGGCTAATAGTGCTTAAAAATATCCCCTTCAGACTGGCTGGTCCTTTTGTAGCAACTGAACTTAGGATATTCGCATACAAGCGCAATAAACTAGCTTCACCTCCATATTCATTAAAAGATAGAAGGACAGGTAAAAGAGAATAGTGGTTTACCGACCTCGCATAACTCAATGTCATTTAAGGATGCCAATATCTAACATCCACCAAAAAGTACAAGAATGACATGCTTATATGGAGAGGTATCAAATTGTTCCACTTTTGCTTCTTCTTTGTTTAAGTCCTAGCTTTTTCAGTACCATAAGAAGCTAGATCTTACTCATATAGTCACATCTACCTTATATTTAACTAAACAAGGTAACAGATTGTGCAAATGTCCTCCATTTCAACTTCCACTTTTACCACCTCCTGTCCTCCACTTTTTCCTCCAACAAACATAATGCAAATGTCAGGGAATTCAGCCTAGGCAAGATGTGAGAAAGATAGCATGAAAGAGTTAGAGATTTAGTCAATCTTCAACATTTACATTCCAACAAACTTGCACAAGAATTTGATCGCTTTTGCCAGCCATCACTCAATGTGAAAGCTAAGGAAAACTTCCATGACATACATATATGACATAACAAGACTTGAACTGAGAAACAACTACCTTATACAATTCTTAAATGTTTTACTGGAAAAGGAGAAGAAAGCTGTCTAATGAAATTTCAAAACTATCTATCCATTAGTTAAACACCTACATAGCTTGCCACCCAACAGGATTGACCAAGTATAAAGCAGAACTATAACCAGTATAACTGCTGACTTATATATGCGAGTAATTACCATCTACCATTGTTCATTTTAGCAATGTGAAAACCAGTATCTACCATAAGAACTTTTTTAAAAACATTATCATCTACCATTTTAACCTAGTGGTCCAGGATGTTTTGCAACAATTAAAAGTCAATATTGCACAAAAATGTTACGTCCAGTTAAGTAGAACTACATTGAACAAGTAGGGCAAATTTTGGCATATCCAGAGACATACATGACTCAGGAAATGCAACACGACAACTATGGCTAGAAAGTAAAAATAAGATACCTTGTCCCTTATTAATTCTGAGAAGAACTTGAACTGGTAAACATCAATATCAGAATGGAGAGCAAGATCAAGACCAAATATCCACCACCTTTTCGGAAGCTGCAAGGCAAAATAGCTTTTCTTCTGAGGCATAAACCACCCACCCAACCAGCTCTTGTGACAAATGTACCTCATGAAAGTCTGAAGTCCATCAAACCAGTCTACAAAAGTTCACAAAAAGGACTGACTAAGACAGGAAATAAAACCCTACATTAGCTACACTGCTTGATTGAAACTTAAATAGAACAAGAGATCTCTACAACTCTCCTATAAAGACAGAAGTATAAGCCCAGAGGCCTAGAAACTTCACTAACCATGATTTCCAGGGATGACAAAACACTGAGGTCCATCATATTGCCTGAGTGCAGTCACATCGGAAGGTAATTCGGGCTTGTTAACGGCAATATGGTCTTCCCTATACCAGATTGGAGGCTGAAGAGCATATTCAAAGGGACGAAAAAGGCGCTTCTCATATGTAAAAGCTGATGGGTTTGGATACCTACGGGAAAGCCCAAAAAAGAGTATCATCTAACATTAGAAAACTATTATACTCCCAAGTTCTAAGCTCTGATTTGGGGAACCAAATATATCTCTGCAAAAGAACTGATGTTATAAAGAGAAAAGTCCTGCTTGGTAATATCCCCGAAGCGTGATTAGACAGCACATCTATGCATTCAATGCAGAGGAAAGAAATTCCTTTTCACACTAAATCACTCAATACAGTCAAAAGGTTTCCCTGGGTTTGGTGTCAACATTGAGGATGATGCCTATCTATTTTCAGACGTTTCTTCACAATTATATATCAAGCATCAAATATTGTCATGTTGATGTAATTCTGTTAATCCATTCTAGGTAAATAATGTATTTGTTGCACATGCAAAAGTGTATATTCTTATATTGTGGTTTAAAGTTAAGAAATTAACTGACTCAATTACTTTGATTGGCAATTAGGAGGCATGTAATAATCCTTGCCTTGTATAACATCATCAAAGACACAGAGCATCTTATCATTACCACAGAAGTCATCAACCTGACAAGAGACAACAACCACACAAGATAGAAAATGATATCTACATTTTAGCACAAATCTCCCAAGGCGGCCATCAGCACAAGGATACACATGAAAGCATAACCATATCGACACACACACTCATACACACATATATACATATGCTAATATTAGGTGGATCAACAAGTTCACATTAAAAGCTCAATTCACCAGCTTCAGCAATTATTTTTCATGTCTGAATAGCTTCATTGTTGAAAGTTCTTTCAGCAACTTGGTAAATGGATAGAATAAGTGAATAACAGAAGTCACTCCAGAGAGTATTAGCTGAAGAAGAATAAGTCGAAACCACAGAAATGCACGAGATTTTAATCCTAGACACTCCAGAAAGTATTAGTCGAAGAAGAATATGTCGAAACCACAAAAATGCACGAGATTTTAATCCTATATATTAAGAAGATATCTAAGACAGGACACATTATATCCAGCCAAATGATATGGGAATTGAGCATAGTCACTGTTGGTAATAAGTCTGCTTCAACTTAAAAGGTGATGATATTATGAGCCAAACTGTGAACAAATTACATGCAGTTGCTCATGTAGAGTGCATAAACCACTAATGTTATAAATAAAACTCGGAGCTTACGCAAGGTCACCCCCAATAAGAAGCAAGCGTCCACGTGGCAGTGTAAGCATGGAACCATCATTTTGGACCTGGATTGAAGGTTGAGCAAGAAGGCGTGCCACAGTGTAGGAAGAGTTTCCGCCATCACCAGTATCAGCCATGAAATCAAACCAGATACCATCCTCTTCACTAAACTGATCATACAAAAGATCCTCCTGCTTCGCTCCATCTTCAACCCTGCTCATAGCAGCCTGAGAATTGGGAAAATGAGGATGTTAAGGTGAACCTACTTATGTCCTCTCATACAATCATTAAAATCAGGGAATAATTATCACACTTCTCCCTGCATATTTTATTATAGGAAAATACAAAATCCATTTTAAACTCTCCCTATACTTACCATTCTATGTAGACGTAAGAAAATGCTTTGCTAAAAGTAGGAGGAAACACATATCCTTGATCCTTTGACAACTTGAGGTTCTTACAACACATTCAAGTGTCTTAAAAAAAGTATTACAAGGAGAAATCTCGCACTGAAAGCTGAATGTTTTAGCAGGGCCGGTTTCCGGCTTTGTGGAGGGCAATCCTGAATCTTTTTGGTGTTCAATGGGTGATGCCAAGCACTGTAAAAGAAATGTTATATAGCTGGGCCAGTTTCCGTAGAAGAAGAAAGCAAAAGGCGTGGAAGTTCGCCCCGTTAGCTCTCATGTGGATACTTTGGGGGAAGAGAAATAGGAGAGCTTTTGAGGGGATTGAGTCTCCTTTTTCACATCTTAAGAATAGTCTTTTATCTTTGATCGCTTTTTGGTGCACTCATATAGCCCCTACTTGTATAGAAGATTGGGCGTCTTTTGTAGAGAATCATGTTCTGATGTAAATTCTCTACTTTTTGGTATACTTCCTGTATACGGGAGTTCTCTCCCTTTTGATTAATACAATTTACCTTATCAAAAAAAATGTTTTAGCAGGAAGTTAGAGCATCATAATATACCTGCATCATGCGCATATCAAAACGCCCAACAAATACAGTTACCGAGACCAGGAGGTCAAACACTGTCTTGAATAAATCAGCAGATGTCCTGTAATTCCGGTTAACAATGATGTTATATAAGGAAGTTTAATGGACTTACTTGAAGAACGGGTCAGAAAGAGATGCAAATAAAGAGCATACCCTGAATACCAAGGAACCATATCCAAAAACTCTGGTTTCATCTGCTTTTTCTTCAATTTCTCGAACTCCTTGAGTGATAAAGGGCGTGATAGAGCCCATCTGTTGATAATTACACATTAGTCCCGTAGAAATGAAAAAACCGGACCTTGGAATATTACATAAGGCTGCTAGTGCAATGGTGCTAACAATTCCTCCATGCAGACAGATTAACTGAGTAAAGTTTAGACCTGATAAATACTAACAGAAATTGCTTATATTAAGCCTTCAAAATACTTAGTATGCTGTTAAACCTTCCGCGCTTTATAGAATCCAACCAGGTATAATATTTAAAGCATAAAAATAGATGAGTAGCCAGGAATTAATAAACTATATTAGGAAGATAGGTCAGTTGCACTTTTGCATAAGCACAACATATTGCATTTACCAGTGACTCGAGGAAAAACTGTTTACCTCCGTAATCGATAGAATATCCACAATAACCCATAAGGGAGAGCAGCTAATCCTAGTAGATGACAAGCTTAATCCCTTTTCATTATGGAACATCAACTAATTGACTAGAAGTAGATTTTGACTGCATATATAATCCAGCATGGAATCTATTACCTAAGTAATTCTAGCACAAAAGACAAGCATACTTTCCAGAATCAGACCCCCTAAATGGTTTATAATCAGATCTAAACCCCTTATCTATGGTCATGACGTCCAACTCCCCCTCCCCCCCCCCCCCCCCCCCTTGTTTTTTTATTTCGATGACCGTGGTATCCAGGTCAGCTTGCAACACACCTCTACTAATTCGACGGGGTACCTGCTACCTCCCACCAACACATGTACCGGGTAACTCTGTCCACTAAAGCTTTGACAGATGGGAAGAAACCACGGGCGCTAGAGTTAAACCTGAGACTTTCTCAGTCCCACTTCATTGACCACTAGGCCACACCTTAGGGAAAGAGAAAACAAGCTCTAACATGTGAATGGAAAATTGAGCTGCTCACCCAGATGACCTTTCCACCACATAATTTGCCATATATAGGCCAATAAAAGTGGCCCACAATGAATAGATTGGAGAAATTTCATCTGATGATTCTGCACATGAGCCGCCGCAAGTCAACTGGAAAGGTGAAATTCAAAAGTGAAAATAAAATAGCAGCATAAGATCCTCCATCTCTCAACAAGAAAGTATGAAAACCCTTAAATCATGAGAGATAATACCTCTCCATAAATGACCCATTTGGACAAGAATGGGTAATCACTAGCAGACCCAACTGGAGCAAACCAAGATTTGCAAACTTGATCTTTGAATTCATTCATGCGGATGAATTTCGCAAGCCATGTGTTCCCCTCTCCCTTATTCCACAGCGAAAACCATATAGAATTCCTCCAGTCAAATGTCTTTTCCGTTACTATGGCAAGGTTCCCACAGTGGCTATAGAAAACACAGCAGGCTATACTTATAACCTAAAAGATAATGAAGCAATAAGATAAGGACCAGAGTAAAATTATGTTAGGTTAAGATGCATTCTCAAAACTTACAGCACAATTTTGAAAGATTTTCATAATCTCAGGCCTCTTTCCAGCCACACGAGCAACGAGCCCAAGATACCAAAGCCCGAGAAATATAACATGGAAAACAAGAAGAAACAAAATGGATGAGACATATAGTGTCAGAAACAAAGAGAGGTTCATCCTGAGATCTACTCCCATAGATTGAAAACTTGGAAGGTGGTATATAGCTGCCAATAATATCCAGGCTATGTACCTGCAAAAGCAACTTTTCGTTAGCTAGATTTTACTCACAGATGAGTTATTACAACAGAAAGAGAATTAGATGACTTACCAGCGACTGAAATTAGAATAACTTGGTTTAATTGTTTTCCCTATAAATGGAGACGAAAAGAAGTAAAAGAATCCGAGCAAACAGGCATACATAGACCACCACTTGATATCGAACTTCTGAATAAGTGAGTGCAAGTTATCTGATGATATAAAAAACAAGCATCCCACAACCACTGCAATCACAAAATGACGTGAATGCTCGTGTGGATAAGGATATGAGTGAGTTAATATTGTCCTGACTGTCTCCATGTTCAGAGTATCAAGAAGACCACTAGACTGCTTATCAGACCCCATCAAGCAGCCTCAATTTCACGCCACTTTTATTGATAAAAATTCCTGACAATAGATTTTAGTTCCGAGGGACAGCTGCAAAACAGAGAACTAGTTATATTTGAATGTTGAATTTAAATCCAAATAATTATGACCAAAACATGTATTCAACTCACAATTTCATACATTGTCCCAGACACAAGAAATAAAACAAAGGGGAGAGAGGGGGGGGGGGGGGNCACAAAATGCTAGCCCCACTCCATCAAGACGCTTCATTTACATACAAGTTGAGATCGGTGATATGAATCTTCTATATATTAAGATCTATCTGGGTTTATATCTATTCCAATATCGGTAAGTAACTTGTCTTATAATGCATTTTCAGGATTCTCTAAAACTAGAAGTACTCTAAAATTCACGTTCTTTTATGACCAAGATATTCGTCTGGGGCCAACCCTTAGGACTAACCACAGCGTTTGAAACTCGGGGGTAATAGGCATGCCTCTCTATCCTTTTCCGCTTAATTACCAGGCTTAATTCGCATGGCGCAGGGCTCGAGCCTGTGACATAAGTCACAAATCCCTCAACCTTTGCCACTTGAACTAAGGCCTGGGGTCTCTAAGACTCGCAGTTATCCTACCTGAACCTAGATGTAAGTGTATAAGCAACAATTAACTAACTTAAAAATTACAGGTTTCCCCAAATGCAAAATCTTCTAAGAGGACTAAAAAGCTCCATAAATTGAGAAGATAACTACTCCATATATCATTAATTGAACTAGTTTCATAAGGTAGCACCTTCTAAGAATTTATCAAGAAAGTTTAGCACCCCATAATAAGATTCAATCTTTACTAAAAAAGGAAAAGAATTCAAAGCAAATCCAACCCCTATTTTCACAAAAATGCCACGCCCAAAACTAGCTAGGTTTCGCTGGAAAAAGAATATTGATAATATATATATAACTTTCACATTAACATCAACGTAACTATCAAAAACTGTATATAGATTTAAAACTGAGAAATAGACAAAATTCTAAATAGAAATAAGGAGAGAATTGTACCTCAATTAAGAAAGACAACCGAATATAGAGATAGAGAGAGAAGCAGCTGGGTTTGTGTAATGTATATATATCGGACATGATTTAGTAGTTGTATATAATGTTTGGATTAAGGAACTGACTCAGCATGTCTGAGGATGTCTGCAAGAAACCTTTTCTGCATTTTTTGTTTTTTTATTATGGAACCTGCAGCATATTCCTCTGTACACAAATTACTCCCCCCCCCTCCCCCCAACCCCGGCGCCCCAACTGTCGTGTCGAACCGCCCTTATTTTGACTTTTGAAACAACTTCCCAAAGTACAAAATTGAAATCTTGGAGGGTGCATTTAATTTAATTTTCAACTATTGTCTGGATGATGATGATGGTGGTATTCATTATGATTAGGAAACTTATGAAGCAATTATTTTGGATCGTTTGGTTTGCAAATAAGTTACAGGATTTATAAATTGGATTAATGAGTATAATCTTTTATATTTAGGAAACTTAAAATTTTTAAATAAGCACGGGTTATGTAAATAATAATAATAATAACTCAATTACAAGCAGTGAATTAATAATTCTTTCACAAATAGTAAATTCCAAGTCAATTTCTGTCATTTATAAGTTTAACCTCTCAAGCCATAAAATAATATCAAGTAAATTAGGCTCTGAATATTATCATGCATGATTTATGCCGAGGTCGTACGGTCCGATCCAGAATAATGTGTACACTGTCGAGGATCAAGCGGACCGTAGATGCATCTATTCTACGCTGAGGCGTTCGGCCCGCTCCACAAGAAGAGGGGATACTTTATGAACGTCCGATTCAAAAACTATTACAAGGCTAATACACAAAGAAGCACAATTTTTATTAACGGTCAAGTAACCCGCCAAAACTCAAATAAGTGAAATTCAGTCTCTTACAAATCCTTTATCAAGTTTCAATATAATTTAGGCACTTTAATTAACAAAGAGGTGTAAACATCACAAGTATTTCATGATTTGGGTCCTAAACTACTCGGACATAAGCATAATTAGTAGCTACGCACGGACTCTCGTCACTTCGTGCGTATGCAGCCCCCACAATTAGAAGCAAATAGCAATTTAAATCACCTATGGGGCAAATTCCCACTTACAAGGTTAGGCAAGAGACTTACCTCGTCTCAAAGCTCACTTCCGGCCCACAAATTCGTTCTAAAGCCTCAACCCAGTGCCGAACAATCCGAAACTAGTCAAATGTTATATAAAATAATCAATACATGTTCAAAAGTTCATAATTTAACTATTGGAGTAATTACCCAACCCAAATTGAAATATTCCTAAAATTTACCCTCGAGCCCACGTGCCTGAATTCCAGAAATTTTTGAAGATAATTGTTACCCATAACCTCACGAACTCAAATATATAATTTTCACCTAATTCCATAATCATTTTCGTGGTTAAATCTCATTTTTATCAAATTCTAGGTTTTTCAACTAAACCTATAATTTTCGTAATTTTACATGTTAAGATCTACTCATAATCTATGTATTTAACTTACATTGGATAGAAATTACTTACCTCCAATAGCTAGGGGAAAACCCCTATCTAAGAGCTCCAAAAATTGCCCAAGGAATGCAATAAATGAACCCAAACTGGCCTAAGTCCAGACTTAAATGAAGCTTCTGCCTCCGGCCATTTCCGCTTCTAAGGAGAAACGGCTGCTTCTGCGGCGCTGCACCCGCGAAAAATCCATCGCAGGTGCGGTCCTAGCCCAGGCCTCCTGATCTCGCTTTTGTGGACGGGCTCCAGCTTCTACGGAAAATGTGTCATATCTGCAGTCTAGGCATGGCTAGCCTCATCTCGCATTTGCGGGCCATTGACCACTTGCCGTAACCACATCTGCGGCCAAAAGCTCGCACCTGCGAGCTTGCACCTGCGGTCCAAATCTCGCAGGTGCCGATGCACCAGAACTGGTGCACCAGCAGCCCCAACTTGATTCACGCATCGTCCGAATAGAGCCCGAGGCCCTCGGGGCCTCGCCTAAGCATACCAACAAGTTTGTAAAGATAAAATAGACTCGATCACACCCTCATAACGCGAAAAATAACATTAAAACTAAGAATCGCAACCCAAAATCAATAGAATCAACTTATGAACTTCAAGTTCTTCCCACTTACTCTGAATGCGTTGAATCATACTTAAACTACTCAGAATGACACCGAAATTTGCGTGCAAGTCTTAAATCACCATACAGAACTATTCCCAAACTCGAAATTCCAAACGGACCTCGATAACACTAAAACCTACTCTAAACCAAATTTAAAGAACTTTAAAACTTTCAATGCGCCAACTTTCAACTTTATGTGCTGAGATGCTCCCGGGTCGTCCAAAACCCGATCCGAACATACGCCCAAGTCCAAAATCAGCATACGAACATATTGAGACTGTCAAATCCCAATTTCGAGGTCATTTACTAGAAATGTTGATCCAAGTCAAACATAACTTTTTTAAAGCCAATATTAAGGAACCGAGTGTTCCGATTTCAACCCGAACTAACCATCCCCGCGAGTCATAGAAAAATAATAGCACATACGATGAGTAATATTTAGGGGAACGGGTCTAGGAAGCAAAACGACTGGTCGGGTCCTTACATTCTCCACCTCTTAAACAAACCTTCGTCCTCGAACGGGTCTAGAATCGTACTTGGAGTGCCGAATAAGTGTGAATCTGCATGTTCTCCTTGGTATCCCAAGTCGCCTCCTCAACTGGTTGACCCTTCCACTGAACTTTTACCGCAGGAATCTTCTTGGACCTCAGATGGTGAACCTGTCTGTCAATAATAGCAATTGGCTCCTCTTCGTAACCCAGGCTCTCATCTAGTTGAACCGTGTTGAAGTTTAACATATGCGACCTGTCGGCGTGATACCTCCGGAGCATAGACACGTGGAAAACCGGATGAACTCCAGATAGACTAGGAGGAAAAGGGGGCTCATAAGCAACTTCCCCAACTCGTCTCAACACCTCAAATGCACCTTGGGCTCAACTTGCCCTTTTTCCCGAACCTCATGATTCCCTTTATCGGCGAGACTTTTAGGAGAACCTTCTCTCCCACCATAAATGATAAATCGTGTGCCTTCTGATCCACGTAACTCTTCTGTCTGGACTGTGTTGTGCGAAGTCGCTCCTGAATCAACATTACCTTTTCCAAGACATCCTTCACCAAATCAATACCATATAACTTAGCCTCGCCGGGATCAAACTATCCGATGGGCGAACGACATTGCCGACCATATAAAGCCTCAAATGAAGCCATATCAATGTTGGACTGGTAAATGTTGTTGTAAGAAAACTCGGCCAAAGGCAAAAATCGATCTCACAGCCTTCCGAAGTCAATCACACATACTCTGAGCATATCCTCCAAGATCTGGACTGTCCTCTTCGACTGCCCGTCGGTCTGGGGATGAAAGGATATGTAGATCTCTACAGGGGTCCCCAACTCACTCTGTGTTGCTCTCCAGAAATGCGAAGTAAACTGAGGGCCTCTATCAGATATGATGGAAACAGACACACCATGCAACCGAACAATCTCCTGAATGTAAATCTGAGCCAATCTCTCTGAGATACGTGGTCACAACCGGAATGAAATGTGCCGACTTAGTCAATCGATTGACAATGACCCAAACTGCATCAAACTTCCGCAAGGTCCGCGGCAACCCAACTACGAAGTCCATAGTAATGTGCTCCAATTTCCACTTAGGTATAACCATCTGTTGGAGTAGGCCACCTAGTTTCTGATGCTCATACTTAAGTTGCTAGCAATTTAGGCACCTCGCTACATACTCAACTATGTCCTTCTTCATACACCGCCACCAATAATGCTGCCTCAGGTCGCGATACATCTTCGTAGCACTTGGATGAATAGAATACCAAGAACTGTGTGCCTCATCTAGATTATTTTCCCTCAATCCGACAACATTAGGGACACATAGATGACCCTAGAGTCGCAGAACACCATCCTCACGGGTAGTAACCTCCTTGGCACCACCCTATAGTACCGTCTCTCTAAGAACCAATAAGTGCGGATCATCAAACTAACGAGCCTTGATCCGCTCGAATAGTAAGGATTGGGCGACGACGCATGCAAGAACTCGATAGGGCTCTGAAATATCCAACCTCACAAGTCTGTTAGCCAAGGACTGATGTCCAAAGCTAGTGGCCTCTCCTCTGCTGAAACGAATGCCAAACTACCCATACTCTCTGCCTTTCTGCTCAAGGAATCTGCAACTACATTCGCCTTTCCTGGATGATAAAGGATGGTAATATCATAATCTTTTAGTAACTCAAGCCACTTGCTCTGCCTCAAATTGAGATCCCTCTGCTTGAACAAATGCTGCAAGCTATGATGATCGGTGTAAACCTCACAGGACACCCCATAAAGATAATGCCTCCTGATCTTAAGAGCATGAACAATCACAGCCAACTTCAAATCATGTATAGGGTAATTCTTCTTTTCGGGATTCAGCTGACGTGAAGCGTATGAAATAACGTGCCCCTCCTGCATCAATACACTACCCAAACCAACACGTGAAGCGTTGTAATATACATTATACATCCCTGAACCGGAAGGCAACACTAACACCGGTGCTGAAGTCAATGCGGTCTTGAGCTTCTAAAAGCTCACCTCACAATCATCGGACCATCAAATCGGAGCACCCTTCTGGGTCAATCTATTCAAAGGTGCTACAATATATGAGAAGACCTCCACAAACCGGCGATAATAACCTGCTAACCCCAAGATGCTCCCGATCTCAATTGTCGTGGTAGGACGAGGCCAACTCTGAACTGCCTCAATCTTCTTGGGATCTACCTTAATACCCTCGCCTGATACAACATGCCCTAATAAAGCTGCAGAATCTAACAAGAACTCACACTTGGAGAACTTAGCATATAGCTTCTGTTCCCGCAAGGTCTAAAGCATCACTTTCAAATGTTGTTCGTGCTCCTCCATGCTACGCGAGTAGATCAAAATGTCATCAATGAAGACAATGACAAATAAATCAATATATGGCCTGAATAGCCGGTTCATCAAATCCATAAACGCGACTGAGGCATTAGTCAAACTGAAGGACATCACTTGAAACTCATAATGGCCATATCTAGTTCGAAAAGCCGTCTTCGGGACATTCGAATACCGAATCTTCAACTGATTGTACCCGATCTCAAGTCGATCTTAGAGAACACCCTGGCACCCTGCAATTGGTCAAACAAATCATCAATACGCGGCAACGGGTACTTGTTCTTAACGGTAACTTTGTTCAACTAGCGGTAATCAATGCACATCCGCATAGCCCCATCTTTATTCTTCTCAAATAACATTGTTGCACCCCAAGACGACACACTAAGTCTGACGAACCCCTTTGTTAGTAACTCCTCAAGTTTTTCTTTCAACTCATTCAACTCTTTCGGGGCCATACATTATGGTGGGATAGAGATTGGTTGGGTACCTAGGGCCAAATCATTAAGAAATCGATATCACGATCTGGTGGCATGCTTGAAGGAAACACATCGGAGAACTCCCGGACTACGAGCATTAAATAAATACCTGGAGTCTCTGTAGTAGTATCCCAAACATAAGCTAGATAAGTCAAACAACCCTTCTCGACCATGTGTTGAGCCTTCAGAAAAGAGATAACCTGGCTAGATGCACTGACAGACGAACCCTTCCACTCTAATTTAGGCAACTCTAGCATCTCCAAGGTAACAATCTTAGCATGACAATCAAGGATGGCGTGATATGGGGATAACCAGTCCATGCCTAGGATGATCTCAAAGTCGGTCATATCGAGCAACAGAAGATCTGCTCTAGTTTCATAACCACATAAAGTAACAATGCAGGACCGGTAGATCTGATCCACAACAACATAATCGCCCACAGGAGTGGACACATAAACAGGAGTACCCAAGGACTCACGAAGGAACACCTAGGAAATGAGCAAACAGAGATGAAACATATGAATAGGTAGACCCTGGAACAAATAGCACTAAAGCATCCCTACTGCAGGCATAAATAATACATGTGATCATGGCATCTGATCTAGCCGGAAAAGCATAGAACCTAGCTGGAGTACCACCTAATTGGCCTCCACCTGACTGGCCTCCACCTCTAGGACGTCCCCTACCTACCTGCCCTTTGCCTCTGGGCAGCCGGACGGCTGGTGTGGCAGATGGTGCTGTAATCATAGGCTGTTGACCTTGTTGCACCATCTTGCCACATAGACTGGGGCAGAACCTCCTCACATGACTAAGATCCCCGCACTCGAAACAACCTCTCGGTACGACAGACTGCTGACCTAAAGTCTGACCCTGATGGCATGAAAACCCACTTGAGGAACCCTAAATAGCTTGTGGACGATAGGAGCTCTCTATAATGGCACTGAAATAAGGCCGCACTGGAGAACCTTGAGGAGGCGGTGGTGCTGGATATGGGAGCCTGCTAGACTGACCCCTCACAAACTAACCCTTGCCTCCAGCCGGGGCACCTCAACTCTCCAAAATATCAAAACCGTTTATCCCTTGTTGCCTGCTCTCGGCTCCGCTGATGGATGACGAGCGCAAAACACCACTTAAATATGCTCGCTAGTCAAAGATAGTATAGTATAATATCGTATCCACATGGATTAGATTTAAACAATATTTTTGTAGTTTTTAGCTTGATTGCTATCCAAAAAAAACCAACAATTGAGGTTTATGTGATTTCTAACTAAAATTAACTAAGAATCTAAAGTTATTGATTAATGACAATCGCAACAAAAGTAAGTAAAGAAGATATCAGTAAAAGAAAATAGGGGTTGATTGGATAGGTGAAAGATAATTGTCTGGGATTTAACTCTAGTTAATTCACTTCTAATATTCAAGTGGGTCTCTCAAATTCACTCGATTATTCACTCAAACAATTATTAGAAACTCCTCTCCCGATTAAGTCTAAACCTCCCAATATGAACCAATTTACGCTCGGTGAAGATATGCAAGAAGTTGTAGTGGATAGGTCTTTAGGAGAACCTCTTTAGATTATCCTCCTAACTAGGTCTAAACAATAATCAACTAGCCTCTTTTGATTACTAATAAGAATCAATGAATTCAACCAACAAGATAATGCAAAAATATCACAAGTTATGCCTCTCAACATGTGGATATAGATGCAACAATTAAAACACCCAAAACGATTCAGTATATAAAAACTAGAGTTAATATCCACAAACAATCATGAATACACCAAATCGATCAAACCCTAAAGAGAACTACTCCCTGGATATGGAGTAATTCATCACAAAAATAAAGAAAAAAAAGGATCCAAACTCTTGTCTTGAGTGAGGATTGAATGATCAATTCCTTGTGCTTTCGCTTCTTCACCTCATCCTTAGCTTCCTTAGGTCTTAGATGTGTCAAAAGTCCCAAAAATAACGTTTTTCCATGTATTTATACCAAGAAGAATCGGGCCAGATGAAAAGACATTCTCCTGCGCGAAATAGGAAAACACTGTGTAAAAAATGAACAGAAGCGCCGCATGGGGCGATGCACCATGCAGGTCACTAGTGGGGATTTCCATAGAGTTATTTCTGACGGGTAGCAGGATTTTTACACAGGCGCAATGCGCCACGCGCCGCACTAGTTCATTTTTCTCAGATTACAGATTTAGCTCACTTTTGATATCCAGACGTGGTTTGCAACCTCCGAACGCGATCCCGACTTAATCCCTTGGGATTTTACTGAGACTTCAAAGCTCCAAATGACTTAAATTCATTCTGTGGTATCTACATAGCTTGAAATCTTCCTACAATGCATAAAACACATAATTAGTGCAAAACACTAGTGATTAAAGCTCGAACTCAAATAAAGTGCAGTAAATTAGAGTTCAATAAACGACTAAAACACGAGATTATAGCCTAACATCAACACCCCAACTTAAACCATTGCTCGTCCTCGAGCAATCAAACTACACTTCATATAGACACGACCTTTTTAAACAACTCTCATAACTCATCACACCAAGAATATTTAAAATGGATTAAGCACAATAACGTAACATCTTTGCCTCAAGATTTGACTCAAAAGCACTACGCAATATTTATAACCCGCTTGCTTACTCTAACATAGAGGTCAAGCATTACCTTTCCTTCATGAATGAAGTGCCTTCACACAACAATAGAGAGTAGGTACACACGCAATCAAATTTAAGAACATTTAGGAACTCAAGATAGAAAAAATCCACTCACTCTCATAAATAACATTCATATGCCACAAAAGATGAACCATAGGCTTGCCCGTAGTGTACTACTCAACTAACTCGGCCTATTCTGTCAAGGATCAAGTAGGACTTTAATTGGTTGTAATGTAGGCTACGGGGCGGGTAGGATACATTTAGATATAAGGTGACAACATCTCCCTAAGCACTTTAATACATATATTTCATTGTTCAAAACCTCACACTTATGTAAAACCATAATTCCACCTTTACATCATTATACATTAACTCCCCAACTTCTTTAAGCACAATTACATCAAGAGTTACCACTATCAAAGAACATTTTTCACAATCATACACTTATTTTTTTCTTTCTTTTTCAATTCAAGTGGCTCTTTTTTTCAAGACAATGCACTTTTCTCCTTATTTCATTAGTTCCACTCAAAAGCCAAACTAACCACCCCACACTTCAACTTTTACAAAGTTTCATACCAATTTCAAGTGCTCACGAGAGGTAAAAGGTTCAAATAGACGGTCAGTTCAAACAAATGGGTAAGTCTTGTAATGTGGTTGCCAAAGAAACAGGATTACAGACTCAAAAGGGGTTAACTAAGAGACATAACAATTAGGTGGGTAAAAGCCTATAACTGGCTTAACAAAGAAATGCCTAAATCACTTCCAATACTGAATAAAACTACTATTTTGCTTTGCAAACACACGGGGCAAGTTCCAGCCATCAAATGCAATCCACAGAATGCAAAAAACCTCACACATACATGGCACATAACTCACTCAACATTGGATTATCAAGACACTCTAGCCAAAGCAGTTAAACAAAGTTAAACTTATACAATTTATGGTGCTTATGCAAGAGTCAAAACCCGAGCCTAAGCATGACAATTAAAGCACTCACTATTCTCAAGGTATAATAGAGTCAAGAAACATTGCCTTCAATTCAATTCATAGCACAAGGTTTCCTACTACTCAAATAAAAATTAACTACACCTGGTTCAAACAAAACTCTTGAAAAAGAACCGCAACACAAAGAAAAACAAAAGATGAATTATTACACTATCTAACAAAATAAAACCTTTTTTTACTTTTTCTTTTGACTTTAATCCCTCAAGAAACCCGTCGAATGATATCCATCGTCGGAAAAAATCAAAAATTTTAAAATTTTTATGGTTTGTCAAAAAATTTTCTAACTCTAATTACTAAAACAACAAAAACTAACACATATACATACAACATACAAATATCCCCTACCCCAGACTTTAAGTTGTGATATGTCCCCATGACACACAAAATTAAAAAGCATAAGATAAAGGAAACTTCCCTGAATATCTAGACGGGGTCTGGGTCGAAGTCGAGCTCTATTCCACGCGCCCGAACTAATGCACACATCCATGCCGACAGCTTCTTCTCAGCCTTTTTAGGGTACACCCACACTTTTGTTTCTCACTTAGCGCAACCTTCTCTTTTGAACTCTTCACTTTCCATGCAACACTTGTAGCTGGTTTATCCTTTTTCACCCTCGTTTATACATTTATCTCAAAAGTCACAGTCTCCTCTCCCACTCTAAGCATGAGTCTTCTCTCGTGTATATCTAAGATCGCTTTACCCGTTGCTAAGAACGGTCTTCCTAAGATAAGGGCGACCTACTTTTTCTCCTCCATATTAACCACTATAAAATCTACAGGAAATACAAACTTATCTACCCGAACTAAAACATCTTCCACTATCCCCTCGGGTATCAGAGTTGTTTTATCAGCCAACTGCAAAGATATTGGTGCTGACCTTATCTCTTCAATCTCATTCTCCAGTTTTCTGTAAATAGATAGAGGCATTAAGTTAACTGAGGCACCAGAATCACATAAAGACTTATCAATTTTAGTAGTGCCTAAAGAACAAGGTATAGTAAAATTCCCTGGATCACCACACTTTTGTGGGAGTTTATTTTGCAAAAATGCACTACAATGCTTTGTGAGCTTAACTACTGATGTCTCCTCGATCTTTCTCTTTTTTGTTAGGATTTATTTCACGAATTTAGCATAAGCTGGCATTGATATCGCCCAAAATCACACCACAAATATAGGTAGTGAGGCGGTCGAAGCAATAATAAAAACTCAACGCAAGTCGGGGTCGAATCCACAGGGAGTTAGAATTGGGATTAGGTATATATTTAGTGTAATTCTATGATATGCCTTAGATTACTCTTCTACATTCTTGTTTGTTGTTTCTACTTCTACTTTGAGCTATTGGTTGCAATAATAAAACTAGGAGACATTATTATTAGTTTTGGTTGTTTTTCAAATGATAAAAGGATCTACGGTTGTGACTTCCGCCTAGTTGGTTACCTAACGGATTTAAAGATTTAGGGAAAGTTTGGTTGATCGGGATACAACATAGCAATCACACTCAATTACTCACTCTATACCTCTCGGTAGTTTGAGTGACTTTGCCGAATTTGGCTTTCTCAAGTCCAAATGGGTATTTCACAAAGCAAGTGATAAATGCTCTAATCGGGTCTTACTATCTCTAGGTTCGACCCTTTAATTGGGTCCGCATTCTCTGAATAAAGTCTAACATGTCCTCTTCATTGTTTGCGGCCGCACAAAATATTGTGCGGTCCACACTGTAAGCATTTTTGCCTTGTTTTGGTCCTTGTCCAATTTTTGACTCCTTTTTGAGTTGATTTTCACTTCTTTGGCTAGTTTCCCAATATTCCTGCAAGAAAGCTTATTTCATTAGTTCTCGGGAATACCTTTAAGCATTTTTGAGCTAAAATGCAAGTAAAAGAGAGCAAATAAGCGGTCAAAATCCCTACTTATCAACTCCCTGAAACTTAAGCTTTTGCTTGTCCTCAAGAAATTAAGGCAATTCCCACCTCCACTAGAAAATGGGATATTTCATCTGGCCTAAGTTGAGTTGAACACAAATTAATTGGGACCAACAATTACCCACATACTCATGAATCATTAACAAGCCTATGATTTGAATGATGAAGCACAAATGGCTCTGATGTGACACTTGAGCATCAAGGGTTTACTTTGTTCACCAAGGAAGTTTGTACTTTCATGCAAGTCGATGTGGATCCCAAACTCCTCCTCCTATACTCTCCAAAAGCTCATCTCACTAACGAATGAAGAATTCAAAACAATGACTCGAGGAAGACTCGTTCATCACTCTCAAAATAATGTCACAAGCCCGAATCTAAGTACTATATGCTTTCCCCTCATGTAGATCACCACCAATGTAAGCTCGCTTGGCTTGAAATCACATAGGGCTTTTTCGGTATGTAATTTGGACTAAGGAGGGAAACATCAGATTGAAATTGGTTCATCTTTCTTTAGTACTTCATATTCTCTTGTTGGCTCATACTTTACCGACTCTTTGAGTCATTTTCTTTTCCCTTAGGGGGGTTAGAGAGACTTGACATCACTCTTTCTTTGTCATGCTATTCACATTCTCCTTCTTTTCTTTCTCCACTTTATTTTGCATCTTTTCAACCTTTTCACATAATTCACTTTCTTTTTGTATTTTTCTTTGTTCTTCCTTTATTTTTCTTTACCTTTTCCTCTTCTTCATTTCTTTTGTCTTTTTTTTTTGCCTTGAAACCATCTTTAAACTCCTCGTCTCTCCCCAAAACTTATGTTTTTTCCATTTGAATCACATGAGTGCTAAAGAAAATTCGGGTGCCAAGAGAGAGTCACTAAAAAAAGGGTTAAAGGTTTGTAATGTGGTTATCGAATAAAAAGGCTTTAGGCTCAAAAGGGTTTACTAAGGATGATATTATTTGTGGGCCATGAGAGGTTTCAAAACGGGCCAAGGAGAGCCTACAATCACTTCTCAAGCCAAGCTAACTTAGAATTTCGCCTAGACATATATTCAAGGCAAGTTCTAGACCATTCGCACGAGTAATTGGACTAGTAACAAAATATCTCACCTTTCACACAACCAGATTGTTAAAGAGAAAGGAGTCAAGGGACAACAACAACCGCATTCAAGATTAAAACTCGCTAATGGTTCAACTAAACCACCCGATAATTGCCTAAGTCAACACAAGAGTCACAAGGTCACTAACTAGAGCTATTTCTTTACAAAACTTATTTTTAACCATAAGCGCATAATTAAGTATGTTGGTACCAAGTGAAACATGCTCGACCCTTATTTATTCATTAACACTACTTGTTTCTACCTAAACATAAAAAAACTGACTCAATCTCTTAAGAAGGTTATCACGCCATCCATCGTTGGGAGAGACACCCGGTTCACACAAGACCCACCTTTGGAAAGAACCGTGGCATTAAGAAAACCAAAGGCTTATTGTTCACTAAAACATAAGAAGAAGCTGACAAATCAAAAAGAAGCTTTACTATCAAGAAAGCAAAACGAAGAAGCTACGAAATAAACTACTGAAGGTAAAGCAAATGATATATACAAGAGGGATGATTATATACATAATGAGGGTGAAAATAAAGATAAAAGAAAAAAAAGAGTATTTAAGTTATTACATGCCCAAAATATAATCAAATGTCATAAATAGTCATCCAAATCATCCAAAATATCAAAATAGACCACCCCCCAGAAAAAGAACAAGCATTGTCCTCAATGCTGAGCAAAATCAAAACATAAGCGGGTAGAGAGTAAAGAAAACTCCCTATGTGATCTCGGGGCGACTGGCAACATCAACACCCTCAGTCTCTTTTAACTGTATATCCGCATCCCTGGGCTGAGGGACCACAGGGTTGGTGAGCAGCTGAAACATCTTCTCAATAGTGGGGGCAGTGAGATCTGGCTCGTCAGACTGGCCAGCTGATGCCTCTGCTGATGGTGCTGCTTGATCAGCTGGTACTGATAGACCTAACTCCATCAGTAAGTCAAAGGGAAAGTCACCTGCTGCTGCTAACTTCTTCACCTCCTGTCTCAAACTTTCCATTGTCTTCTTTGAAGCCTGGGACTTTCTCATCTTCTTCACTTGCTTGGTCAACTCCTCAATGGCACCCCCCTGAGCTACTAGTTGTCCAGAATCTTCTTCAATGTTTCCTCCACTGACGAAGGTACCTGTGTCACTGCTGGAGTAGAGGACTGCGCTGCAACAGTACTGGATATGTCAGACAACTTAGAAGTGGTTGTTTGCATCCAGTTGTTGAGGCTCGCAAAAGTCTGGGAAACTCGCAACGCAGTGAGATGATATGTGGATGAGGATGGCACTGGAACTGAACCGGGTGGCCTAGAGGATGAAGGTGGTGGCATGGCAGCTGTTCCGGTGGAAGATTCAGCTGTTGTGGAAAGCATGGGAGCTATAGATGGATCAACTGCAGCCTCTGAACCTACCACTGCTGGCTCGTCAGACTGGCCAACTGTGGTAGTGCCTTTCCCCTTGAACTTTGGGTTGTCCGCACCTTGCAAGTGATACCTAAGAAAAAGGCCTCTTAGCTTTTACCTTTGCGTCATATGGCCTTGGCTCCACCTTTGCATCATTGAAGTACTCTGTGAGGGTGTTTGGGAAGGGGTGGGACTTTTCATTCTCGTGGACCGCCAATGTGATTCTGGTTGGCATGATGGCACCTACATTGATCGGGTACCCCACCATAATAGAATCCACCAGAACTGCTCGGGGAAGTGGGAGGTTGTTCTCATTCAAGCTCGGATCAAACCTGTTACAAGCAAAGGTTTTCCACCCTTTAGCTTCGAAATTGAGGGTGGACCGGAGGATAGGAACTCCTGCTGTGATCCATGGTGGTCGTGGTCTTGGGATAGCCAAAATCTCAGCTAGCCAAGAGCGAGTTTCTTCACCCAAATCTAACATCTCCAAGTACTGGATCGCTTCCACTTTCTAAAAACCCACATAACCATTCAAAGCAAAGGCATCAAAATGAATTTTCAAATTCCTCACTTTGTTCCCGCCTTGATGTGAGCTATGTTGGCGTAGAACTCCCTGACCACGTGCTTATTTGCATCTAATACCCGGTGAGTGAACCACTTCTACCCCTTCAGCTCCTGGAACTGCCTAAGGACATTTGGATTATGAATATCCAAATCCTTCATAAAGAATTGTCGCTCAAGTGTGAGCGACCTTTTTGGCCACAACTCCGGAATTTGTTAAATACCGTCAAGTTGACGAATATATCCTCACATATTTCCCTCTTATTTGTCCTTTCAAGACCACCCACTTGAGTGTCTCCCCCTCTACCGTCATCCGGGACGTCATCATCATCTACATCAATAGGTTCCGGAGGAGTAGGTGAAGAAGAGGGCTCGAAACCTTGGCTTTCTGCATTAGAATCAGCAGAAAAACTATCTGTAGGCTCATTGTAGCATCCAGTGGGTTGTGGTGTTTGGGACTGGGGCTCAGGTTGGACTTCCATAGACTGGCCCTCGGAGGATTCCCTCGATGGTTCATAAGAGCTAGATTATAAGGCAACTTTTACTCTTCCTCTACATGTGGTCTGTTTCTTAGTAATGGGCTTGGATTGCACTCCTACAGGGTGAGTTCCCTTATCCCTGCCTCAGGAGGATTCACCTCTCCCCTTTGATATATCTCCTCGACCACGTGATCTAACCATTGTCTACAATATAATTTACATATGTCAGTTGAACTCAAAGCAAGAAAAACAGTTGAAGAACAGCTGCAGACAAGCAGTCATTACTGAGACTGTTCGAACCGCACAATTCTGAGTGTGGTTGCAGACTGGCTAGTGCGGACCACAATTTTAAAGTGCGGCCACATAACCTGGAGTGCGGACTGCATAAATGTGAGTGCGGCCGCATATCTTCAAGTGTGGACTGCACAATTTTGAGTGCGGACTGCATAAATGTGAGTGCGTCCACATATCTTCAAGTGTGGACCGCAAAATTTTGAGTGTGGACTGCATAAATGTGAGTGCGGCCCCATCTCTTCAAGTGCGGACCACACAATTTTGAGTGCGGCCGCACACGTCCAAACCTGCAATTACTGATTCTCTGAAGTTTAGAGTGCGGTCGCACACTTTTTCTGCGGACCGCCAAATTTTGAGTGCGGTCCGCACATTTCAAACACTTCCAATACCCTATTTTCCAGTTATGCGGACCGTACAAAAATGTGTGCAGCCGTACAATTCGAATAGTGTTGGCGCTAAACTTAGGGTTCTTGCAAAATTTTCATAGATTATTCATGGTGTTCACAAATTAACAAGATTAGTGGTCTACCCAGTCCCTAATGAGCATGTGTGAAACTACCCACATGATTTTGAAGCACAAATTAAGAACATTTGACATTTTAGGCCTAAAATTAACTAAACTAATGAAAGAAAACAAAAAAAAAATTGAAAAAAATGAACAAAAATCTACATGAATTGAACATACTAGTAGTGAGTGATGCATGTAATCTAGCTTGATGAACTGAGTGTGATTTTTGAACAATTTTAGGCTTGTAGAGTGTTTTCTAGGGCTTGGGAGTTCAGAGAGCGTAAAGTTTGAATAGTGGTGAAAAGCCCTATTTATACCCAAGCAAAGTCGGTCAAGATCTCACCTGAGTGCGGCCACATAATTTTGAGTGCGGTCCGCACTCCTTACCTGGGTTGAACTTAGCTCTGCGGTCCGCACAAAAATGAGTGTTGCCGCATATCCTTGTGCGATCCGCATAACGTTTGTGTGCGGCTGCATATTGGCCTTTTTTCTGCAAAACCAACTTCAGACAGTTGGTGATTTTTGGATCCCCAACTGTGCAGCCGCATAAGGAATTGTGCGCCGCATACCCTTTTGTGCGGTCCGTGTAAATTCTATACTTGGCCAATTTTTCCAGATTGTCCCTGCAATACACACTCATTCCTGCAATTCACTTCAAAACGAGTTAGCTCAATAAAAAACCTATCTAAAAAAGAAGAAAAATAATAAAGAAAAAAAACATGGGTTGCCTCCCAAGAAGCGCCTGATTTAACCGTCGCGGCACGACACAAGTTACTATCAATCACTTGAAATAAAGCAACACCACAACGTGGCCATCATCAACCTTGCCAAGATAATGTTTCACCGGGTGACCATTGCTCTAAACATTTCATCATTTTTGTTCTTCAAGTATAATGCACCAAAGGCTGTCACATGCACAACTTCAAATGGGCCACTCCACTTGGATTTCAACTTTCCCAGAAACATCCGCAACCGAGAATTGAACAATAGCACAAGATCGCCTTCTTTGAACTCTTTATTCCGGATATACTTGTTGTTGATACCCAAGTTTCCCTCATATTTTTAGAATATATATATATATATAATAGCATATTTGCATCATCATTTAGTTTACAAAATTATACAAGCATTTTCTATAAATTTCCATAATTTTTAAAGCTCAAAATTAATTTCTTTTATATTTTTATTATATAAATACCTAATAATTATCCTTTAAATTATTTTGTGATGACTTAATCATACAAATTTATTATTTTACACCCACATGTATATTTTATAATATTTTACTTCATTTTCTATAATTACATTTGCTTTTTTTATGCTAATTACATATTTTTGCAATAATAGCATACACTTGCAATTAACTGCATTTATTATTTTATTTAGAGTTAAAACAATTTTTTATATGTATACACCCTTCAGCTATTGTTTTAAAGTATTTATTTGCTTAAATAATATTTTTAATACCTATTTAGCTATTTTATTAACTAATTTTTCTTAATTTCTTTATTTTTTAAGGTTGGCCAAGTTTTTAAGCTAATTTTCGGACCAAAATGGCCCAACACCTAAGCCCACATCATCTCCCCCTCTCAGCAGTCCAAACCAGCTAACCCTTTAATGAACCCGACCGTGACCCGTTTTAAACGACCCGCCCCACCCCCTTTCGATCTTGGCCGTTGATCTCAAATGATCAACGACCCATAATAATTCCCCACCTCTCCTTATAACCTCACAACCCTAAACCCTAACCCATTTTCCAAATCGGCCGCCTCTAGATCCTCTCGAACCTTCTCCCTCACCTCACAAATCCTAGCCACCACCCCAAGGCTTATCTGAATCTAGCTCGTCCATGGATTCTTACCATGATTTACTTACCTTTTTCGGATTATACCGTTATTACTTATGTCAACATGGTGTTACTTAGTACTCGCCCAATTTTGGCAGGTACCAGTCTTTGAACCAAAGGAAATCAGCCTTATTCTCCAAGATTTGGACGATATTTCGTCCTTATACGTTCATAGCAAGGATATAAGGATCAGATCCACCAAGATCTTCGGCCAATTTATGATCCTAGTCAAACTAGGATTTACCGGATTTCTTCTCCTAATCCGATTCTAAATTGATTTGTGTGTGTTATTCTTTCCCTTTTTATGTTTGATTGACTGTATTTCCTTACTTATGTGTTGGTTTTACCACTATATAAACCCCTCCCCCATTTCCCTTTTGGACAGACCTTTAATCGTTAAGTTTCACTAAAACTAAAGGCTTTCACTTTGTTATTTTCTCATTCTCTATACTTTGGCTCTTGGCCGGCTGAAAGCCAAGGCCACCGGAATTCTATTTTTCGACTCTCCTTGGTGCGAGCACTGCCCTGGGTTCCTTTGAAGCCCTTGGGAACTTTGACGCACTAAGGTCCTGGGTTATACTGCTTTTTGTTGACGTCCAGAGTGTTGTGGAGTCTGTTCTTTCCCGTTTGTCTATTTTTCAATCAGTAACTGGTGAGTCCTTTAGCCTTTGTAATGATCATTCTCCTATGTTCATGATTTGCATATTCATACTTCCGAAATTTTATAATCTAATGTGTTTCTAGACTATCTCTATATGCAACCTTGCTGGTATCAAATCTGTTTTGTGATATGAACCTCTTTAGCATTTGATTATACCTAAACTGCCAGCTCTGAGATATGTTTATGCTTAACTTGAACAATTTAGACTCTTTAACGTTCGTTTAGCCTAATGTGTTGGTACTTTGAATGTTTACATTGGCTATGTGGCATTAGTTTGTTTCTTGCTTTGTCCTGAGTCTCTATAGTGATTTACTGGTATCTATAATGTGCCCTAATCTATTTTAGGACCTCCACTCTAGCTATGATTTGCTCTTATGATCATCTTTATCACTCAATATGTCTTTAGCTTTCCTAATTATATATTTCCTAGTGATTAGTTGGGGCCTTTTAGAATAGCTTCTTAACTTGAGTTTCCCTCATGACATTTGACTCTGTTTTGCCTTGTTGATGTGAGTTGGTTTGTTTAATTTCTGGTTTTCGGCATAATTTGGACCCTTAGGCGTTGAACCTGTTAAGTTGGTGCTCTATTTTTATCTTGTTTGGCATAAAATCCAAGAAGTCATAGTCCCCCCGCTTCCTACAAAATATTTTCTGCCCAATATGCTAAGTGTGAACTTGTGATATCAAACTGTCTTTTGAGTTTTATTTATCCTCTTTGTTTGTATGTTTATTGTGTAATCACCTATGCAATTGTCTGTTTCTAAAATGCAAATGCACCTCTCCAAACTCTACTATTTGATCACTATTTGTTCACCCTCATTGGTCACTTACACTATTTTGAACCTATAACTCTTGTCCGGCTGAAAGCCAAGGCCACTGAGGCTTTCTCTACTGACCTCCCTAGTGTGAGCACTGCTCGGGGTCCATTTGAGACCCTTTTGAACTCTGACACACTAACGCTTAAGGTTCCTTGGCTATTTTATTTGCTACTAAGACCTGAGTTCTCCTTAACACTCAGTTCTGTCCCTTTTCTATCTATTGAATGTGCAAATTGATTTGTTCGAGTGATTGTTTCCTGGATCATATGGTCAACCTATGGCTATTTGTTTTGGTTTTGGTTTGAGTTCTCCTATGGTTTCTAGGCTATGTTGATGGATGTAGTTCCTGTTGAAATCCGGGTGCGCTAATTGGTGGAGAAAGAGTTTGGTTGAATGCCTGACAATGCTGGGTATTTCTTTGGGGCTGTCTTGGGCCTACTTTTATTACTTGTACCACTATTGTAATCGCATTCATTATTTGGTCTGTAATAATTCTGTAATAACGATTGGGGTGTTAGTGAAATTGGGAAATAGGTATATCCTAATACTTGAATGAAAAGGGTAGAAAGCATGTCTATAGGATTTATGTGATCTATTTGCTATCCAACCTGCTATATGTGTCATTTAAGTCTCTTTGTGCACTATTAGAGATCATGTCATTAGGGGAATCACACACTCACGTAACTGGTATATATCGAAGCATCAGTGCTTTATCTATTCTCATGTCTACTGCTATGTGTCGCTAGATAGCATGCCTATAGGAAATAAATGCTAATAACTTCTCTTTAATCTGCACCATTTTCATTAGATACCATGCCTATAGGATTTTAGCTATTTAATTCGCTATTGCATCATACTATCCATGCCTGTAGGAGCTAAATGTATAAAAATCGGTTCAAATCGTCAATCTTTAGAAATCATGCCTATAGGATATTACTACTCGCTCTAAAATACTGATACTGTATTCTTCAGACGATGTTTATTATTTATCCACGCCACTATTAGAAAGCATGAGTAAGTCTGAGCATTTCCAATAATTTTTATTGTCCCTTAATGTGTAAACCACTTAGAGATCATGCCTATAGGTTTTATTAACTTGTAATCTGTAACCTCAACTTAGCAGCATCAGATACTCACAAACTGGTAATTTAGGAATCATCAGTCTAAAAATGGCCTGCTCATCTGAATCAGATCATATAGAAACCATGTCTATAGAGCTTAACGACTTCAATCTACCTCAATTCTGAAACTGCCTAATGCCTAACGTAGAAATCTGTTTGCATGCATTTGTTGTCTAATTGCGGAGGCTAACTTGAGCCTTTAACTGTATTTAATTGCAATCCTATTTGTTTTGCATTGTCACTTAGTTTTGATATTTTTTGAGCAGCCAAAGTCAAGTCTAGAACCACCAAAAGTAGAGGTCCAATGCCTCTTGGACCATAGGTATCTGACTAATTCATATAATTAAAGTTCGGTCGGGACCCACAATTGTGGACTTCGAAGAGTGCCTAACATCTTTTCTTCGAGGTAATTTCGAGCCCTTACCCGATCTTTGTTAATTCAAAGTAGTCAAACATGAATCATATGCAAATAGGTTCCCTAACACACCTTAAATCGTTAGGTGGTGACTCTCCTCTTTTAATACCTCCTTAAAAGAGTTGTCACATGTCGAACCTGATTTCGCAAGAAAAAGGGGCACGACAGCATGGCGACTCTGCTGGGGATATTTAGGCTCTTACCATATCAAATTTGGTTCATATGAATTAGTCTTCTCTGATAAACGTGCTTCCTTTTCTTTTTTATTTTTCTTCTATGTGAATATCCTGCTCCTGTTTCCCTTTTATTGCTGCATGCACACCCTTCCCCTATTCTCCCTTTATTTGAATTTGTATTAATATGCAAATCCCTCCCCTTCTCTTCCCTTCTTTGCTCAAATTGGCTATGACATGCGTATTCCTTTTTCTAGTCGTACTTATTTGCTCCAAGTCATATTTAAAATTGCTACATCATGTCTCTCCCCACCCTTACTCCCTCGCTTACTTTATTACAATTCCTATATTGCACGAACTAACTTTTTCTTGTTTTTCTTTCTTTTTATGTCTTTATATTTTACGTTAATACTGCATTTTATTGTTTTCATCATGCAAAATATTTGACAACGTATTGTTTATCTTTACATAAAGCATACTCCACATCATATTCCACTCGTGCCCAATTAATACCACAACGGCGCTTGATGAGTGTCCACACTCTTCCGAAATCACCCTTTAAATTTGGAAAGGTTTATTTGTGGTAAAACTAGTCGATCATCGGTGCAGTCAACATTTCCGTGCCTTTCCCTTTCAAGTTATCTACTTGAGGGTACCGACCTAGACTCTTCTACAAACCCCACTCTAATATCAACTGTGCATGCATCATGTCCAAACCTAGTATGGGTTAGAATGTTGTCCGCGTGATAACCTGCTAAGGCAAACCTTGTCCAAAGTCCATCGGATTTCCATAACCCCAATGGAAACCATCACGATATGTGCATTATTTGGAGAAAACATGCCAGTATGTTGATCATTAATATGTAAATAGTCAAATCCGGAGGGGAAAAGGGCTAACTCTATTTGTTTTGCAGAAATGAGACACGAAGTCCCTAGGTTCGACATGGTTCAAAACATCCCACCTTTGCTGTTTGATTGGTGGAAAAACCTCTCACATAGTGACAAAACCATGTAAAAAGGGTCCTCGGGAACCTACCCTCCTTATTAGACATTCAGCCAAACAATGCATTGATTGAAGCTGCCACTATGTTTTGGGATGAGAAGAGAGCTGTCTTCCGTTTTGGTGACATAGAAATGACCCCTCTTTTAGAGGAATAGGAAGCTTTGCTGGGCTCCTATGGGAATATCATGGTTTATTGGTACCAGAAAACCGCACTTCCCGAGGTTTCTTGAAAATGATGGGTTTTAAGAAAAATGATGAATTACTCTGTCTGAAGAAGTCATACATACCATTTGAGTTCCTTTATGAACGCTACGGGCATATCAAGTCATATCGTCTTCACCATGATGAACTTGCCATTACTTCCTTGGGTTGGACACACCGCCAGGTCTTCGTATTCATTGTCTGTTTTCTGGGGATGCTGATATTTCCAATGAAAGGGGAAAGGATCCACACTCGCCTAGCTATGGTCGCTAGGACTTTGATGAAGGGAATTTAGGGACAAACCTACACCATCGTCCCTATGATCTTAGCTGAGATGTACCGGGCCCTAGATCGCTGCAAAAAGGGGTATGGGCACTTCAAGGGTTGCAATATCTTGCTGCAGGTATGGTTATTAGAACACTTTCAGAGAGGTGAATACCGTCAAGAATTCCCGCGACGATCATGGAATGACCACATAGCCTATCATCATCCGAAAAGAATGACTTTTATCCCAAATAGGTTTGAGCAACCAGGAAATGCTGTAAGCTGGGTACGTTTCTTCAGCAATCTGACTGATGAAAAAGTGCATTGGATGTTCGAATGGTTCCCTAGCAGCGAGTTCATCATCAGGTCAAGAGAGACCACTCATCTAGTACTGATCGGGTTAAGAGGAATCTATCTTTATTCTCCTATAAGGGTAATGAGGCAAGCTGGGAGAAAACAGGTTATACCTCGGGTTTCCAACTTGGTCCAGTACAAAGCACACTTCAAGGGGAACACCATTCCATTCAAGTTCGAGGAACAGCACATGTGGAATCAAAAATCATTGTGGAGAAAGATACCATCGAGCCGGATCGGTATCATACCGGCCGTGTGTACTTCTATCCATCATGGTTGGTGGATGATATAGAGGGAGATGTCAAGCCAGGTATTGATCTAAAGAATAGGGTTATAGACGATGCTGCTGAAGCGCAAGTCAAATATAGGATGTTACGCAAAAGGGTTTTCTAGTCTGAAGCCAAGCATTTGGAACAACATAAAGTGGACATGGAAGCAATCAACGAGTGGAAAGAATCGCTGCTAAATCAACGGGGAGGTTGGAATATTTAGAGAAGGGGTTGATGGATATTGAGGGAAAGATGAGGAAAAGGATCTCAGACATTTAGAATACAGAGGGAAACGAAGGAGGGCATCTAGCAAGGGCTTATCTGCTATTGGACATGCGCGACCTGGGGGACCTGATTGATGGATCCAAGAAGGCCAAGCAGGGAGAAGGTCCCTCTGGGACCAAATAGATTAGGAATAATGTTTTATTGATTTCTAGACTCGTTTTAGACTTTGATTGTAATAAGGCAAATGCCATTAGTAACATTTTCTCATTATTGTCGTTTTAGTAGAGATTTGGTTCATTTTTCATATTAATGAAATGACGCAGTTATTGGCATCAATTTTCTCCAAATCTATATGTCACTTAGGCCTACCTTGGGCACAATGAGGCCCCCCAAATTAGGACGCGAATTTATAATTCCGCAATACGTGTTTAAATATCGCAAACATCCTTTTAAAATACTCCCTACTGACTTATTTACCTTTTCTTTTCTTTTGTTTATTCCCATTCCCTAAGGTTGGTTCTTGCATACTGGCATCATCAGCATATCATACTAGATCCATAGGTCCTCCACCTCCACCTCCTCCAAGTGATCCCAAAAACAAAGGAAAAGCTAAAATGGATGATATGAGCGGTATCAGAAAAGACAACGCTACTCACGCAGAGAATGTCGAAACTTCAGATGGTCGGAGTACTCCGGTACAAAACGACTTGGTCTTACAATCAGAGCAGAAAATAGTGGAGTTACAAGGGGAACTCGAGCAGGTCTGGAACTTGGCAAACCTTTCCCTCACCCTGAACGTCCCTGACATCAACTAACTAAATGTCCAAAACCCAGCACCTCCTCAGAATACACAAAACCAACACCCGCAAAATCCTCCCGCATCTCATCAGTATGCCACACCTCCTCAAAATCTTAATCCTCCACCAGTACCGACCCCTCAACAACATCATCACCATCCAACCCAGTATCCACAAACCACTACCTATCACACTCCTCAAAATGCACCACAACCTACCCCTAATCCCCAAAACTCAACCAACGACCACCACTACGCCCAGATTCCTGGAGTCCATCAAAATAACCCTATATACGTGGAAGCCTTACCCCACACTTCATAACATACCCTGTACATACTGGAGTCTACCGAGAAGGACCTTCTCATCAAGAACATGGCGGAAGAACTCAAGATACTTATTGGTCGAGTCCAAAGTGTCGAAGGTGGTAAAGGCGTCGAGGGTTTGAATTATGAGGATTTGTTTATTCAGTCGGACATAGAACTGCCAGAGGGTTACAAAGCTCCTAAGTTCGAAATGTTCGATGGGATAGGTGATCCGAAGGTACGTAGGGGTTGGCAAGGATGAAAGAATCCGCATGAAGATGTTCATGAGGAGCCTCACTGGAGACGCCCTGTCTTGGCACATAAATCAAAACCTAAAGAATCGGGTTAATTGGGTGAGCATGGCGTTAGATTTTATGGATCGGTTCATATTTAATACGAAAAACGTGCTAGACATTTTCTACATTTATAATCTTAAGAAGAAGCCAACAAAAACTTTCCGCGAGTATGCTACTCGGTGGAGGTATGAAGCTGTGAAAGTAAGGCCATCACTGGAAGAAGAATAGATGAATAAGTTTTTTGTCCAAGCTCATGATCCACAATACTACGAGAGATTGATGGTTATTGAAAAGCATAAATTTTCTGACATCAACAAATTGGGAGAAAGAATAGAAGAGGGGATTAAGAGCGGAATGGTGACTAATTTTGAAGCACTCCAGGCTACAAACAAAGCCTTGCAGTCATGTGGTATTTCTAAAAAGAAGGAAGTAGGGGCAGTGATGGTGTCCCAAGGTCCAAAGTCTCCTCTCACATACCAAACACCCCACCCACATATCAGCCTTCACCTCCCAGATACCAACAACCTACTGCCACTTACCATAACTATAACACCCAGCCAACATACTACCACTCACCACCAGCCCGCCAAAACTACCAGAAACCTAGACCAAATTTCGATCGTAGACTGCCAGACAATACACCCCAAATTCTGAACCCATCGACCAATTGTACGAGAGACTGAAGACTGCCGGTTATATCACTCCCATTCCCGTTGTTGCTATGGAAAATTCTTCCCAGTGGATTAATCCAAACAAGACATGTGCCTACCACTCGAACATGAAGGGTCATACTATTGATGAATGTCGCACTTTGAAGGATAAGATCCAGACATTGATTGACACTAAAGTTATACAAGCAAAAAAGGCTGCACGTAATGTCCGTAACAATCCTCTCCCGGATCACAGAGACGACAGGGTAAATGTGATAGAAACTGATAAAGAATGGGATCCGAAAGGGTCAATTGGAGTCATTCGTAAAGGGGATGGGCCTAAAATTCACTCTCACACCCATCGTGGTACAGATTCAAGCACCGATCAAGGTCAAGATAGCCACATCAACTCCATTTTAGGTCGAAGTGGCAACACCCTCAGTCGCGCCAACTCCATTTGAGGTTGAAATGACAACACCCTTCACTGTGTCGGTAGCACCCACACCGTCCTTTAAGTCCAATGTTATACCCTGGGACTACGTTGCAGAAGCGAGAAGGAAAGGAAAAGCGAAAATGGAGGAAACAAGTGCAGCAGAAGGCATGACCAGAACTGGTAGGGTCTATACGCCCGAACATTTGGGAGGAACAAGTAAAAAAGCGACTTCTAAGCCGCCTGTCATTGAGGCTGGCCCAGACGATCTTTGGAGAAAGGTGCAAGCGAGAGAATATTATGTTGACCATATGAACAAAACCCCTGCTCAAATATCCATTCTATCACTGCTGCAGAACTCTAAGGCGCATAGGAATGCATTGATGAAAGTGTTGAATGGAGCCTATGTACCTAATAACATTACCAATGGGGAGATGGCCAATATGGTAGGACAGGTATTGGAAAGTCATAAGATCATTTTTCATGAAGACGAATTGTCGCCAGAAGGATTGAGTCACAACAGGGCACTGCATATCACAGTGCAGTGCAAGGAAAAATTCATTGCCAGGGTCCTGATAGATAGGGGTTCAAGTTTCAACATCTGTACATTAACCACTTTAAAGAGGTTGGGTAAGGGTTTGCATGAGATACGAGCAAGGAGTATGAATGTGAAAGCATTCGATGGGTCCCAAAGGGCCACAATTGGGGAGACCAACCTCTGTTTACTGATGGGCCCCACCTGGTTTTATGTTGAATTTCAAGTGTTAGGCATATCTGCCACATACAATCTATTGTTAGGACGACCTTGGATACATGCTGCTGGGGTCGTAGCCTCTACTCTACACCAAGCCGTGATGTTCGAATGAAATCATCAGGAAGTCATCATCCATGGAGACGGAAGTAATCCAGTTTACACCAATCAAACTGTTCCAGTTGTTGAGAATAGAAGGAACATACCATCACATCGAGCGTGTCAACACAGTGGAGAAAGATAAATGGTGGAGCAGCAAAATAGAGAGCATATTGGCATGGACATGGTATGAACCTGGAAAGGGTCTCGTTAAGAATCTCCAGGGTATCACTAAACCAATACAGCTAAAGCGTCACGACAAACCTTTGGGCTTGGATATAAGTACACCTGGTAGGAGTATAACCATTGGTCGCCACCATGGCGTGGTTCTTATTACCTTCTTGAGAAGCCGGTACCACACTTGAGTCGGTCATTTCATCAAGCCGACATGATGTGGGGAGCTAAAGAAGATGAAGTTCTAGTTGGCATAAGGAATCTGTTCTTGGAAGATGAAGACATGGACTACAATGCAATAGTTGAGGAGGAGGAGGAAGGCCTCGTCATCCAGACAGTGGAGAAGGGAGTTATTCTCAAAAATTGGACTGCTACACCATCAAGGGCCCGCCAAGTTCCTGGGTAGCCTAGCCATTAGCATCCTTTATTTTTAAAACAATTTTATGGGCATTTAAGACATTCTTCAGTATTTTGTTTTAACCGTTTTGTTTTGAAATAATTGTTCAGATCATTAAACTGCGTTTGTTTGACGTTTTAATATTTATCAATGGTTTGTTGTTTTAGTATTTATTATTATCATTTATAATTTATCTCTATAACGTTATTATTACTTATCCTGATGAACCTACAACTGTGACATGTAATGAGACAACGCCACATAAGGATAGTGATTTAGAGGAAATAAAGAAGGAGATGAGGAAATTTTCAGAGAAGTAGAAAATTTTGAGAACAACTCTAAGTCCAATTTAGATGAGACTGAGATAGTCAATTGGGGAGATTTCGAAATAGTCAAGGAAACTCGTGTAAGCATTCACCTGTCACCATCAGAAAAAGAAGAGTACATCCATTTCCTGAAGGAATATGAAGATATTTTCGCATGGTCTTATGATGATATGACTCGTTTGAGCACATCTATAGTGGCTCATAAAACAGTATGTGTCCTCCTGTAAAGCAGAAGCTTAGAAAGTTCAAGCCCGATATGAGTCTGAAAACTAAAGAGGAGGTCACCAAGAAGATCAAAGCTAAGGTTCTCAGAGTGGTTGAATATCCAACCTGGTTGGCTAATATTGTGCCAGTTCTGAAGAAGGATGGGAAAGTCAGGGTATGTGTCGACTATCGAGATTTAAACAGAGCAAGTCCCAAAGATGATTTCACTTTCCCCAACATACACATACTGATCAACAACTGTGCCAAGCATGAAATCCAGTCTTTTGTGGACTGCTTTGCGGGATATCATCAGATCTGGATGGATGAAGAAGATGCTGAGAAGATAGCCTTTATTACGCCATGAGGAGTATACTACTATAAAATGATGCCGTTTGGCCTGAAGAATGATTGAGCCACTTATATAAGGGCCATGACAACCATTTTTCACGACATTATACACAAGGATATAGAAGTGTACGTGGATGAAATAAAAATCAAATCCAAGAAGGGTACATATCACATAGCAAACCTGATGAGGTTCTTTGACCGGCTCCGAAGGTATAACTTGAAACTGAACCCCGCAAAATGTGCTTATGGGTTCCTTGCTGGAAAGTTGTTAGGATACATCGTTAGCCGCTGAGAAATCGAGTTAGACCCGTCAAAGGTCAAGGCTATCCAAGATTTGCCACCTCCAAAGAATAAGAAAGATGTGATGAGCTTCTTAGGGCATCTCAACTACATCAGCCGTTTCATAGCGCAATCAACTGTGATCTGTGAGCCAATTTCAAAATGTTGAAAAAGGATGCCGCAACAAGTTGGATTGAAGAATGTCAGAAATCTTTTGATAAAATCACGGAATATTTGTCCACACCACCAGTCCTGGTCCCGCCAGAACCTGGAAGACCTTTGCTACTCTATTTGTCCGTACTATATGGGGCTTTCGGTTGTGTCTTGGGACAACACGATGAGATAGGAAGAAAAGAGCAAGCCATATACTATCTGAGTAAGAAGTTCACACCTTATAAAAGCACAATATTCTTTGCTGGAATGCACCTTCTATGCTCTGATATGGATAGCTCAAAAGTTGAGGCACTACTTCTGTACTTACACCATATATCTCATATCAATGATGGATCCTCTAAAATACATTTTCCAGAAACCCATGCCCACGGGGAAGTTGGAAAAATGGCAAATACTATTGAGTGAATTTGACATCGTCTATGTAATTCAGAAGGCGGTCAAGGGACAGGCATTAGTGGATCATCTGGCAGAAAATCATGTCGGAGGAGAATACGAACCACTGAAAACGTATTTTTTCGATGAAGAAGTATCATTTGTAGGGGAATATATCAACGAAACCTACAACGGTTGGAGGAATTTTCTTCAATTGGGCTGAAAATTTAAAAGGAGTGGGTATTAGAGTTGTTTCGGTATCAGAGACAGGCCAACACTATCCGATATCCACAAAACTCAGATTTTCGTGTACCAACAATATGGCAGAATATGAGGCTTGCATCTTAGGGCTCAAGTTGGCCATTGGCATGAATATTCAAGAATTGCTGGTAATTGGTGATTCAAACCTTTTGGTACATCAGGTTCTAGGAGAATGGGCTACGAAGAATACCAAAATATTATCGTATATGTACTATGTGTAGGAGTTGATGAAAAGATTCACAAAGATAGAGTTCAAACATGTTCCGAGAATCCAGAATGAGTTTGCAGATGCATTAGCCATGCTATATCCATGATACAATACCCATACAAGAATTTCATCGACCCTATTCCAGTAGGGATCTATAATCAGCCAGCTTATTGCGCTCACGTTGAAGAAGAAATGGATCGAAATCCGAGGTTCCATGACATCAAAGAATACTTGGCAAAAGGAGAGTACCTGGAGCATGCAAATCATACTCAGAAACGCACACTCCGAAGATTGTCCAACCATTTCTTTCAAAATGGAGGAATTATGTACAGAAGGACTCCGGATCTAGGATTATTACGGTATGTTGATGCCAAGGAAACCTCCAAACTGCTTGAAGAGATACATGCCGGAACTTGCGGACCACACATGAACGATTTTGTTTTAGCTAAGAAGATATTAAGAGATGGATATTTTTGGATGACTATGGAAACGGACTGCATCAGATATGTCCAAAAGTGTCATCAATGCCAAGTACATGCGGATATGATACGAGTGCCACCAAATGAACTCAATGCAACAAGTGCACCTTGGACTTTCTCCGCTTGGGGGATGGCTGTCATCGGTCCGATCGAACCCGCTGCTTCGAATGGGCTTAAGTTCACTCTAGTGGACATAGACTACTTCACAAAATGGGTTGAAGCTGCATCTTACAAATATGTAACTAAGAAAGCCGTCGCATATTTTGCTATGGATCATATTGTTTGCCGATTCAGGGTGCCAGAATCTATCATCACCGACAATGCCTCCAACCTCAACAGTGACCTAATGAAATATATGTGTGAAACCTTTAAGATCAAGCATAGTAATTCCACAGCATACCGGTCTCAAATGAACAGAGTTGTGGAGGCCGCCAATAAGAACATCAAGAAAATATTGAGAAAAATGGTAGACAATCACAAAAAATGGCACGAGAAATTATCATTTTCCTTATTGGGATATCGTACCACAGTTCACACATCAACCGGGGCAACCCCCTACTTGCTGGTCTATGGTACTGAAGCTGTCATTCCCGCCGAAGTCAAAATTCCTTCAAGAATTATACAAGAAGTTGAACTCAGTGATGCAGAATGGATACAAAGTTTCTATGAAAAATTGTCTCTCATTGATGGGAAAAGAATGAATGCGGTATGCCATGGTCAACTTTACCAGAACAGAATCTCCAGAGCTTTCAATAAAAGGGTCAAACCTAGACAGTTCACACCGGGAAGCTGGTACTGAAGCGGATCTTCCCACATCAAGATGAAGCCAAAGGGAAATTTTCACCTAATTAGCAGGGACCCTACATGGTTCACATAGTACTAACGGGAGGAGCGCTCATACTTGCAGAAATGGATGGAGAAATTTGGCCAAAACCTATCAATTCAGATGCAGTCAAGAGATACTACGTTTAGATTGTTTACATTTCTTCATCTGATGTAACTGAACTACGCTTGAACTGATTCTCGTTTAAGAGGGGACATAGGCAGCCCTGTGGGTTCAGCCACATCTCAATAAAATCTTCATTTTTACCATGGTCAGAAACTAGGGCAGAATTTTGAGGAGGACCCTCAAAATTTCGGAGCAAGTCCCGCCAACTTCGTCATATGCAGAACGATCAAAGAATTTCTGAAACTGCGGCAGAATTTTTAGGAGGACCCTCAAAATTCTAATGCAAGGAAGTCGCAATGCCTCTAAAAGTGTCACAGTCATTGGTTCATCTAAGTTACTTGATATTGCATACTACTATATTTTAACTAACTACATTCATCAAATGCATGCACATTTTTTGAAACTTTATTTTTATAAATAGCCAGACGCTACCCAGAGTAACTCAAACAGGATCTCGATATAGGAATATAAGCAAAGCAAGAGAGCGAAGGCACGAACCAACCTTCCCCGCAAAACTCACGATTTTTCTTTGGATGCAGGAACAAGGAATATTCGCAAATATGCACATACATAAAAAAAACATTAGCTTCATAATGAAAATTTCCAAACGCAAATACGTCTCCAGCTAAGAAATACTCTGCTATCACTCACTGTCTCCTCTTCTTGCACGAGGCTAAGCATTGCCTTCCTAATTTCATAAGGCTAATCATTGCCTTTCCTTGCATGAGACTAAGCACTGTCTCCTCTTCTTGCATGAGGCTAAGCATTGCCTCCCTAATTGCATAAGGCTAAGCATTGCCTTTCTTTGCATGAGACTAAGCAATGTCTCTTCTTCTTGCATGAGGCTAAGAATTGCCTCCCTAATTGCATAAGGCTAAGCTTTACCTTTCCTTGTATGAGACTAAGCACTATCTCCTCTTCTTGCATGAGGTTAAGCATTGCCTCCCTAATTGCATAAAGCTACGCATTTCCTTTCTTTGCACGAGGAGACTAAGCATTGTCTCTTCTTCTTGCATGAGGCTAAGCATTTCCTCCCTAATTGCATAAGGCTAAGCATTGCCTTTCTTTTCATGAGGCTAATCACTGTCTCTTCTTCTTTCATGAGGCTAAGCATTGGCTCCCTAATTGCATAAGGCTAATCATTGCCTTTCTTTGCATGAGACTAAGCATTGTATCCTCTTCTTGCATGAGTCTAAGCATTGCCTCCCTAATTACATAAGTCTAAGCATTGCCTTTCTTTGCATAAGACTAAGCATTGTCTCCTCTTATTGCATTAGACTAAGAATTTCCTCCCTAATTGCATAAGGCTAAGCATTGCCTTTATTTGCATGAGACTAAGCACTGTCTCCTCTTCTTGCATGAGGCTAAGCACTGCCTCCCTAAATTGCATAAGGCTAAGCTCGGCTTTTCCGTGCATCAAGACTAAGCATCGTCTCCTCTTATTGCCTTTTCAATTTTCTGAGGCTAAGCATCGCCTTATCCTTGCATAATACCAAATGCTACCTCCGCTATGCTATTTTTGGAACCTAGCACTTTTTCTATTTTCCCGGGCTAAGAACTGCCCCAATCCTATGCAAGACTAAGCTCTGTCCTGTTTTGCTTCGCATATGACCAAGCATCATATCTTTGCATCTCATGGGATGTAACGTCGCCATTTTATCCAAAGGCATCATAGTCCGAAGGCATCATCCTCATAGCCGGAAGACACAATGCCATGGTCTGAGGATCTCCCAATACTGCACATTATTAGTCAAAGGTGCCATGGTTCAGAGGCACAATTTTCATGGCCCAAGAAACCATTTCATGGCCTGTGAATCCTTTATCACGCGATTCATGGCCCAAGACGTCATGGTCTAAGGACATCATCCTCATCGTCCAAAGACAACTCATGTACCAAAGGGAATTTGCATCATGTTTAAATTCTCGCAATAATCCCATATATACTTGCATGCATTGTGTTTAAGTTTTTCAGGTAATCCAGGAGGTAACCGTTCTCTTAACGGGAGCAATCTTCGCTCCTATTTTCGTTCAATGTTCACACCATGCAATTATTTCAAATGTAACCAACCACGATCAGTTAACCACTCTTACTTGATAACCGTTCAAATACTCGTTTTGAGATACATCCAAAAATTTTCAGATTCACATTCGTGACTTTGTATAAACTCATCCGATATTGTCGTACCCAAAAGGACCCTTTCCGAAGCATGCCATTCCTATAACAACTCCATCGGTTCAGTTCGCCTATGGATCCAAAACTACACACGACCTGATTCCTGTAACATCAGTGATATGTAGACAACTCAGAAAACAGGGTTCGACCTCCATTTTTTCAAATCACTCCATTCGGTCAAAATCGATCATCATTTCTTTATCCGACAACTCTTTCATCAAATCCCGGGTAAAGAGAGGCAGTTGTTCATACCCATTTTTTTCCTCATATTTTTAGAATACATATATATACTTTCAAAATAGGATATTTGCATCATTATTTAGTTTACAAAACTATACAAGCATTTTTTTTTATAATTTTTCATAATTTTTAAAGCTCAAAATTAATTTCTTTTACATAATTATGGATTATCCAAATGTATTTCCTGCGGATCATCCCGGCATGCCGCCCGATAGGGATATCGATTTTGGTATTGATTTGTTATCGGGCACTCAACCCATTTATATTCCACAATATAGTATAGCCCCACTAGAGTTGAAGGAGTTAAAGGAGAAGTTGCAGGAGTTGCTTGATAAGGGTTTCATTCGGCCCAGTGTATCACCTTGGGGTGCTCCAGTCTTGTTTGTAAATAAGAAGGATGGTTCTGTACGTATGTGTATTGATTATCGCCAGCTGAACAAGGTTATAGTGAAGAATAGGTATCCATTGCCACACATTGATGACATATTTGATCAGCTACAGGGTACCAGAGTGTTCTCCAAGATTGACTTGCGTTTAGGTTATCATCAGTTTGAAGATTCGGGAGCCAGATATCCCGAAGACTGCCTTCAGGACTCGGTATGTTCATTATGAGTTCCTTGTGATGTCATTTGGGCTGACCAATGCCCCATCAACATTCATGCACTTGATGAACAGTGTATTCCATCCCTATCTTGATTCATTCATCATTGTTTTTATTGACGACATTTTGGTGTACTCCTGGAGCCGGGAGGATCATGAGCAACACCTTAAAGACCGTGCTTCAGACTTTGAGAGAAAAGAAGTTGTATGCAAAATTTTCAAAGTGTGAATTCTGGCTTGATTCGGTGGCATTTTTGGGTCATGTAGCGTCGAGTGAGGGGATCAAGGTGGATCTGAAGAAGATTGAAGCAGTACAGAGTTTGCCCAGACCGTATTCAGCACAAAGATCCATAGTTTTCTTGGTTTGGCCGGGTACTACCATCGATTCATAGAGGGTTTCTCATCTATTCCCGCACCTATGACCAGATTGACCCATAAGGGTGCTCCGTTCAGGTGGACCGAGGAGTGTGAGGACAAATTTCAAAATCTCAAGACTTCCTTGACTACAGTCCCAGTGTTGGTGTTGCCTACAAGTTCAGGGTCTTACTATGTGTAATATGATGCGCATCATATTGTTTTAGGTGCGGTGTTGATGCAGGATAGTAGGGTGATTGCCGAAGCATCTAGAAAACTGAAGGTGCTTGAGAAGAACTAACATGTCAACGACCTTTAGTTAGCAGCTATTGTTCATGCCTTGAAGATTTGGCATCACTATTTGTAGGGTGTCCCTTCTGAGGTCTATACCGACCACCGGAGTCTACAACATCTGTTCAAGCAGAAGGATCTTAACTTACGACAGCGGAGGTTGTTACAATTGCTTAAGGATTATGATATCACCATTCTATACCATCCCGGGAAGGCCAATATGGTGGCCCATGCCTTAAGTCGCAAGGCGGAGAGCTTGGGCATTTTAGAATATCTACCAACAACAGAGAGGCCATCAACACTGGATGTTCAGGCCTTGGCCAACCAGTTTGTTATATTGGATGTTCGGAGCCGAGTCGAGTTTCAGAGCTGGTCTTCTCTATATGATTGCATCAGAGAGAGAAATTATGATGACCCCATTTTTGTCCTCAAAGACACAGTTCAACACGACGATGCCAAGGAAGTTACTGTCGGGGATGGCGGTTTGTTACGGATGCAGGGCATGCTATGTGTGCCCAATGTAGATGGTTTGCGTGAGCTGATTCTTTAGGAGGCTCACAGTTCGCGATACTCCATTCATCTGGGTGCTTCCAAGATGTACTAGGACATGAGGCAACACTATCAGTGGAGTAGGATGAAGAAGGACACAATGGAATATGTAGCTCATTGCCTAAATTGTCAGCAGGCGAAGTATGAGCATCAGTAGCCAGGTGGATTGCTTCAGAGGCTAGAGATTCCAGAGTGGAAATAGGAGCGGGTTACTATGGATTTTGTTGTTGGGATCCCACGGACTCAGAGGAAGTTTGATGCAGTTTGGATGATTGTGGATAGGTTGACCAAGTCGTCTCATTTCATTCCAGCGGTAACTACTTATTCTTTAGAGCAGCTGGCTCTGGTTTATATTTGCGAGATTGTCAGACTTCATGGCGTGCCGGTATCCATCATCTCTGACCAAGGTATGCAGTTTACATCGCGATTTTGGAGGGCCGTACAACATGAGTTAGGCACGCAGATTAAGTTGAATATAACATTTCACCCTCACACGGACGGACAACCCGAGTGCACTATTCATATACTGGAGGATATGTTTCGTGTGTGTGTGATGGAATTTGGGGGTTCTTCGAATCAGTTCTTTCCGCTTGTGGAGTTTGCCTACAATAACAACTACCAGTCGAGCATTCAGATGGCTCCGTATGTGGCTTTGTATGGGAGGCAGTGTCGGTCTCCGGTGGGTTGGTTAGAATCGGGTGAGGCTAGGCTATTGGGTACAGACTTGTTCTAGGATGCTTTAGAAAAGGTTAAATTGATTCAAGATCGGTTTCACACAACCCAATCTAGACAGAAGAATTATACGGATCAGAAGGTTCGCGATGTTGCATTCATGGTTGGGGAGTGGGTCTTTCTCTAGGTTTCATCCATGAAGGGTGTAATGAGGTTCGAGAAGAAGGGCAAGTTTAGCCCTAGGCATATCGGACCTTTCGAGATTCTTAAGAGAATTGGGGAGGTGGCCTACAAGCTTGCACTTCCACCTAGTCTAGCTGTTGTTCATCCTATTTCAACACTCCGGAAGTATCATGGTGATCCATCTCATGTGTTGGATTTCGGCTCAGTCCAATTGGACAAGGATTTGTCTTATGTTGAGGAGTCGATAGCCGTTTTGGATAGGTAGGTTTGAAAGTTGAGGTCGAAGAACATTGCTTCAGTGAAGGTTCAATGGAGGGGTTAGCCAGTCGAGGAGGTGACTTGGGAGATCGAGCATGATATGCTTAGCCGTTATTCTCATCTTTTCACCACTTCAGGTATGTCTTTATACTCGTTTGAGGACGAACGTTTGTTTTAAGAGGGGGGATGTAATGAACTGGCCGGTCATTTTGAGTTTATTAGCTCCAATACCCTATTTATTACCTCCTATGTGTTATATTGTGGTTACATGACTTGCCGGGGAGCTTGGTTTCAGGTTCGGGAAAATTTTGGAGTAAAATGGGACACATAGTCCCTAAATTTGAGTTTTAAGTTGTTAGAGTTTACCGTAGTTTGACTTTTATGTATATGACTTTGGAATGGGGTTTTGACGGTTCCAATAGCTCCGTATGGTATTTTGGACTACGGAGCGTGTCCAAATGTTTATTTGGAGGTCCGTAGGTCGTTTCGTCGAGAATTGGCGAAAGTTGGAAAGTTGAAGGTTTGGAAGGTTGAAAAGTTTGACCGGGAGTTGACTTTATTGATATCGGGATCGAAATCCAATTACGAAAGTTGGAATAGGTTCGTAATATCATTTATGACTTGTGTGCAAAATTTGAAGTCAATAAGTTGTTTTGGTATGAATCGACATTAGTTTTGGAATTCGGAAGTTCATAAGTTTTTAGGCTTGAATCGATGCGCAATTCTTGATTCTAGTGTTTTTTATGTGATTTGACGCTTCGAGCGTGTTCATATGATGTTTTAGGACTTGTTGCTATATTTGGTTGAGGTACCGAGGGCCTCGGGTGTTATTCGGAACCTTGAAGAATTTGCTGATGCTGCTGAATATTCTAACCTGTTTTCCTTCTTTACGTTCGCGAGAGAGATCTCGCGTTTGCGAAGGGTAGTTGGGGAGGCTGGTGAGCTTTTACTTCATGTCCACGAAGGTGGACACGTGTTCGCGAAGGTATGGGAATTCGTTCACCGCGTTCATGTATTAGGGGTCGCGTTCGCGTAGGCTTGGGCTCAGTGTTCGCATGGGGAATCTCGCGTTCGCGAGGGGAATCTCGCGTTCGCGAAGCGACTTTTGGCAGCTATGTATTTTTGTGCATCGCGAACGCGAGGCTCATTCCGTGTTCGCGATGAAGGAGAGTCGTTGGGCAGCAGATTTAAGTTTCAAAGTCGAAGGTTTATTTCATATTTCATATTTTGGACTTAGAGAGCTTGGTGGAAGGCGAATTTTCGGGAGATTTTCAGAGAGATTATTGGGATAAGAATTCCTAACTCGGTTTTGGTTAATTTACATGAATCTATTGATAATTTCACCATCTAATTAGGAATTTGAGTAGAAAAATTGGGGGGAAATGGTAGAAACGTCTTAGGCTAAAATTTAAGGATTTGAAAGGCAATTTGAGGTCGAATTTGAGTAATTCTTGTATGGTTGAACTCATCATAGAATGAATGTTCAAATTTTATAATTGTGTTCCGGTTCCGATGCACGGGTCCGAATTGACTTTTTGAGTTGACTTTTTATTTCTTTGCAAAAATCATAACTTAATTTTTCGAATTAGTTTCCTATAGTTTATATTTATATGAAGTTATTTTGGCTAGATTCCATCCGTTGGGAGTTGAATAATCGATAAAAAAAGCCTATTAGTGGATTGATTTATCATGATTTGAGATAAGTGACTTGCCTAACCTTGTGGGAGGAGGGGAGGATTTTCCGTTAGAATTGGTGTTGTTTGTGATAATTTTGATGTGTGGAAGACGTGTACGCAAGGTGACGAGTGTGTGCACGGGCTAAATATGAAATTTTTTGATTTTAGCTATGTAGTTCCTTTCATGTCTTAATTGCGTTATCTTAACATGTCATATTCATCATTCTTAGTCTATTTTCAGATGTCTACTTGTCTTATTCTCTTACATGCTAATTGCCCTACATGTTTAGTTGAAGTTCTTGTTTCCTTTATTCCGCATCCGTTACATAATTATTGAACTCCTTACTTGAAGTAGTTAAATCGTGGAATATCTTGTTGTTGATATTGGTATTGAGATACAGAGGCTGTGATTCACATTGAGGCAAAGTATTAAGTGGTGAAATATCATTCTGTTGAGTTATTCGTTCCGGTTGTTATTTTTGAGGCTCTTGTGTACTTTGTAGTTCAGCCATGGGCTCTTTATTGTGAAATTATTGTTATTGTTTGGTTTCTCTGGCAAGTTGTGATATTGGGCATTTGAGGTGCGACCTGTGGTACGTTGTGTTATTGATTCTCATGCGGGTGGTATAAGATTTTGGGGGTTGAAACACATGCGGTGAGATAAGGTGGGCTTGATACGCGTGGCTAGTAGGGGAACTACTAGAAGTCATGCGGTGTGATAAGATGGGCTAAAACACGGGATGCTATTTCAGGAAAATAATTTCCAAAACTAAATGTAAAGGCTTTCGCGGTGATATAAGGAAGGATTGTGAGTTATTCCTGTGATTTGGGACGAGACGGTACCTCGGTAGTGACCCTTGCTGATCTTTCTCTATTTGTTGTAGTTGTCTTTGGTTGTTTTCTTTTCTTTCGTGATGTATTATTTTTCTTGATTCTGTGTAGCTAACTCTTTGTATACTCCTTACTTGTTTTATTTCCTTTTCATTATTATTATATTGTTAAATGTTTCGTCATGTTTCTTATTATTTTCAGTAGGGCCTTGACCTGACCTCGTCACTACTTTATCGAGGTTAGGTTTGCACTTACTAGCTACCATTATGGTGTACTCATGCTTCGCTTCTGAACATCCTTTTTTGCAGATCCAAGTACTTCATATCAGTCCTTGCACCGGTGAGCTGAGTTCGCATACTTCAAGGTACACATGCCCGCGTCGCAGGCCTCAGAGTCCCCTTCTATCTATTTCTATATTTTCCTTCTTTACTAGATACAGTAGTATATGGATGACTTTGATATTGGCATAGAGCTTGTGACTTGTATCTCGCCGGGTTTCGAGAAAATATGTATATACTGAGTTGTGGAGATTTTCCTTATGCTAGTTGTTGGATTTTGAGCATTTAAATTATTATTTCGGGTATCTCTGCATAAATGTTAGGCTTACCTAGTGTTAGAGACTAGGTGTTGTCAGGCACCCTACGGAGGAAAACTGGGATCGTGACATAAATTTGTATATAAAAATAAGTAAATACTTAAAAATAATTAATATAATCGCGTAATTCATGTTTGAAATCGTCTATGATATTTCTTAAATCGCTTAAGTATGTCTAGAATCGCCTATTCAAGTATTAATATTTTATTAGAAAGGCAATCTTAAAATCGAGAAACCTTTTTTGAAAATATTTTAAAGACTGTAATCCCAACATGCTTAAACAACTTAATTTTTTTTAGAAAACTTAAGTTTGTCAAACAACTTTAACGTTGTGAAATAGATTAATAAGGTTGTTCATGTAATTTGTAAAGTCTACAATTCTATAGTATATAATGTCATCTAGTTCATGTAGTATGATCTCTTTTTGTGATGTCATGTATAAATTTTTGTTATTGTAATTTATTTTTAAACTAAATTGTGTATAAGAAAATAAGTAATTTTTCAAATAATTAAAATTAGATTAAATAATGAAGTTACCTTTAAGAATGAGTAAGTATAATCACCTATGTCATACTTGTAATCGCCTTTTATTTTTGTAAATCGCTTATTACCACATTGTCTTGTAATCTATCTTTTGGAAAATATTTTGGAGATTGTGATATTAATATGTTTTGGCAATATTTTTGTTAAAAAGAATAAATTTGTCAATCCATTTGAAGGGTGTGAAGTAAAAAAGATAAGGTTATACGGGCAAATCGCCTAAGTATATTTGAAATCACCTATTCAGTAATCTAAATCGCTTATACTTGAATGTGGGTGATCAATATTTAAGTGATCTTTACGATCGTCAATTATTTGAATATGGCATACTAAATAAAATCAACAACAAAAACATATTTTAAAACACATTTATGTCACAACTTTTGTCAATTTTATTCACCTACTCTTCATACATTATTTATAGTAACAATCAGCTTCAACATTACCCTGGAGAACGGAGCTTTAATTTCAACTTTTAAACACATAAATTTGTCTAAAGACCCGATTGTTCGTCTTGCTTTCTAGAACCCCGTTCTCCTAAATAAGACTCCCCGTATGTGTTATTACTATTCTACGACTCGGCGGGATGGTTAATTCGGGTTGGTAAGGTTCGAGTTAAAATCGAAAAACTTGATTCCTTAATATTGGCTCTAAAAAGGGTTAAGTTTGACTTGGGTCAACATTTCTAGTAAATAATCTCGGAATTGGGATTTGACGATCCCAACAGGTTCGTATGATGATTTTGGACTTGAGCGTATGTTCGGATCGGGTTTTGGACGATTCGGGAGCGTCTCGGCGCATAAAGTTGAAAGTTGGCGCATTGAAAGTTTTAAAGTTCTTTAAATTTGGTTTGGAGTAGGTTTTGGTGTTATCGAGGTCCGTTTGGAATTCCTAGTTTGAGAATAGTTCCGTATGGTGATTTAAGACTTGCACGCAAAATTTGGTATCATTCCGAGTAGTTTAAGTATAATTCGGCGCGTTCGGAGTAAGTTGGAAAAACTTGAAGTTCATAAGTTGATTCTATTGGTTTTGGGTTGCGATTCTTAGTTTTAATGTTGTTTTCCGCGTTTCGAGTGTGCGAGCAAGTCAGTTTTATGTTTACAAACTTGCTGGTATGCTTAGGCAAGGCCCCAGGGGCCTCGGGTGCTATTCGGACGATGCACAAATCAAGTTTGAACTTGGAGGGGGCTACTGGTGCACCAGTTCTCGTGCGTCCGCACCTGTGAGATTTGGGCAGCAGGTGCGAGCTTTTGTCCGCAGATGTGGTTATGGGTGACTGGTCAGTGGCCAGTAGAAGCGGTCTCGCTTCTACGATGGAAGGGCTGGAGATGCAAGATGAGGCTGGCCAGGCCTCGACCGCAAATGCGACACATCTTTTGTAGAAGTGGGTCCGCAGAAGCGAGATCCCGTCCGTAATAGCGAGATCGGGAGGCCTGGGCTAGGACTGCACCTGTGATGGATTATCCACAGGCGCGTCGCCATAGAAGCGGTCGTTTCTCCGCAAAAGCATAAATCACTGGAGGCAGAAGCTTTATTTAAGTCGGGACTTAGGCCATTTTGGGTTCATTTGTTGCATTCCTTGGGCGATTTTTGGAGCTCTTAGAGAAGGGTTTTCACCTAGCTATTTGAGGTAAGTAATTTCTATCTAATGTAAGTTAAATACATAGATTATGGGTAGATCTTAACATGTAAAATTGCAAAAATTATGGGTTTAGTTGAAAAACCTAGATTTTGATAAAGATTTAACCACGAAAATGATTATGGAATTAGGTGAAAATTATATATTTGAGTTCGTGTGGTTATGGGTAACAATTATCTTCGAAAATTTCCAAAATCCGGGAATGTGGGTTCGGAGGTAAATTTTAGGAATCTTTCAATTTGGGTTGGGTAATTACTCTAATTGTTAAATTATGAACTTTTGAACATGTATTGATTAAATTATATAACATTTGACTAGTTTCGGATTATTCGGCACCGAGTTGAGGCTTTAGAACAAATTTTTAGGCGAAAAAGTGAGCTTTGAGACGAGGTAAGTCTCTTACCTAACCTTGTAAGAGGGAATTTACCCCATAGGTTATTTAAATTACTATTTACTTCTAATTGTGAGGGCTACGTACGTATGAGGGGACGAGAGTCCGTGTGTAGCTACTAATTATGCTTATGTCCGGGTAGTTTAGGACCCAAATCATGAAATACTTGTGATGTTTGCACCCTACTTGTTTAATTAAAGTGTCTAAATTATTTTTGAAACTTGATAAAGTATTTGTAAGAGACCGAATTTCACTTATTCTCGTTTTGGCGGGTTACTTGACTGTTAATAGAAATTGTGCTTCTTTGTGTATTAGCCTTGTAATAGATTTTAAATAGGAGGTTTGTAAAGTATCCTCTCTTCTTGTGGAGCGGGCCGAACGTCTCGACAGTAGAATAGATGCATCTATGATTTGTGTCGCTCGACCCTTGGCAGTGTGCACATTATTCTGGATTGGGTTATACGACCTCAACATAAATCATGCATGATAATATTCGGAGCCTAATTATACTTGATATTATTTTATGGCTTGAGAGGTTAAAATTATAAATGACAGAAATTGACTTGGAATTTAATTTTTTCACTGCTTGTTATTGAGTTATTATTATTATTTACATAACCCATGCTTGTTTAGAATTTCTATATCTTTTGTTAGCCCGTAGTAAGTGTCGATGTCGACCCCTTGTCACTACTTCTTCGATATTAGACTAGATACTTACTGGGTACATGTTGTTTATGTACTCACGCTACACTTCTGCACTACCCGTGCAGGCTCTGAGACAGGTGCATCTGGCAGTCAATACCGGCGGGCACCCCCATTATCCCGAGGCCTAGTGGTGAGCTGCTTCCTTATCCGATCTGCAACACCTAGAGTCTCACTTTTGTATCTATTTTCTGTCTACTTTATTTCAAATAGTAGTTAGAGTTTTATATATTCTACTAGTTGCTCATACACTTGCGACACCAGATTTTGGAACACCTACTAGTAGACTTTATGGTTTTGGAGTTTTTATTTCACTGCATTTGCTCACTTATTTGCCTTCGTCTTATTTGTTTAAAAATTTTCTACTCCTTAATTTCTTAATAAACGAAATTTAATTACTTGAAAACTTATTTAAAAGAGAAATCACATGGTAAGTTCATCGTTGGCTTGTCTGGCGGCGATGTTGGGCGCCATCACAACCTATAGGAGATATTGGGTCATGAAACATGGTATCGGAGCACTAGGTTCACGTAGGTCTCACAAGTTATGAGCAGTCCTAATAGAGTCTTGCGGATCAATGCGGAAAAGTCCGTACTTATCTTTGAGAGGCTATAGGGTGTTAGGAAACTACTCTTTCTTCATCTCCTATCGTACAGTTGATGTTATGCTTAGTATCATTCTTTTATTCTCTCACAAATGGTGAGAACGCGCGCGACAGATGTACCCGACCATGGAGGAGCTGCTCCCCTTGTTGCTAGGGGCCGAGGCAGAGGCCGAGAGAGGGCTCCAACTCGTGGTAGAAGACGAGGGTGCCCTAGATTTTCTCCAGTTATGCCTCTAGTGCATCCATTGGAGGATCCTATTATTGAGGAACAAGGCGAGGTGCCTGCGGCAGAGCCAACCCCGATGGATTTCATGTCCGCATCGAGATTCCAGGTGGTTATGTGTCGTATGTTGCGGTTCATGAATTCTATGACTCAGGTCAGTTTATTTCCAGCAGACCCAGCCACATCTCAGGCGAGAGGGGGAGCAAATACCCCTACCGCTCAGGCTTCAGGGCATGCAGCTGCCGTATATCAGACCCCGGGCGCACTACCCATGGGCAGATTTTAGCCAGTTGTAGCAGCTATACCTGATCCCATACCAGCTGTGACCGGCGAGCCGCATAAGCTATTGGACAGATGGACCAGCTACATCCTCCTGTCTTTGAAGGTGAGCGGCATGAGGACCCCCGGTACTTTATTAATTGATGCAGGGACATACAACACAACACGAGGATATTAGAGTCCCACAGGGTGAACTTTACCACCTTTCAGCTGGAGGGTAGGGCCCGTAGATGGTGGCAGTCTTATCTTCTCGGTAGTCTACAGGTTCTCCTCCCATGACTTGGGACCAGTTCACACGCCACTTCCTGGACAGATATACCCCCCTTCTCTTAGAGGGAAGAGTTGTGGTTTCAGTTCGAGCAGCTCCAGCAGGGTCAGATGTCGGTGATCGACTATAAGTCGAGATTCTCTCAGTTGTTTCTCCATGCACTTATGATACTTCCTAACAATGCATAGAGAGTGTGGAGGTTTGTTGCAGGCTTGCACTCTGGTATTCAAGCCACTATGGCCTGAGAGGTTGAGATGGGGACTTCGTACGAGCTAGTTATGGAGATAGCTCGGATGATCGAGAGTGTCTATTGATGGTAGGCTATAATCTCGTATTTTAGTCGCTTATTGCACTTTAATTGAGTTTGAGCTTTAATCACTAATGTTTTAAACTAATTATGTGTTTAATGCCTTGTAGGAGGATTCCGAGCTATGTAGATATTACGGAATTAATTTTAGTGATTTGGAGATTTGAAGTTTGAGTAAAAGTCCAAGTGATTAAGTTGGGATCACGTTCGGGAGACGCAAACCATGTCTGGATATCAAAAGTGAGCAAAATCCGTACTCTGAGAAAAATGAACTAGTGCAGAGTGTGGTACGCCGCGCCTGTGTAAAAATCCTGTTGCCCGTCAGAAACAACTCTCTTGAAATCCCCACTAATGCCCCGCATGGTGTGTCGCCCCATGTGGCGCACCTGTGCATTTTTTACAGAGTATTTCCTATTTCCCGCAGGAGAAGGTGTTTTCGTCTGGCCCGACCATACATGGTATAATAACATGGAAAAATATTATTTTTGGGGCTTTTGACATATCTAAGACCTAAGGAGGCTAAAGAGGAGGTGGATAAGCGAAAGCACAAGGAATTTTTCATTCAATCCTCACCCAAGACAAGAGTTTCGATTACTTTATGTTTTTCTTTATATTTGTGATGAATTACTCCACATCTATGGAATAATTATCTTTAGGATTTGTTGGATTTGGTGTATTGATGATTGTTTGTGGATATTAACTCTAGTTTTTATGTATTAAATCGTTTGGGTGTTTTAATTGTTGCATCTATATTCATATGTTCATGTAATCGAGAGAGGCATAACTTGTGATCTTCTTGCATTATCTTGTTGGTTGAATTCATTGATTCTTCTTAGTAATCGAACGAGGCTATTTGAATTATTGTTTAGACCTAGTTAGGAGGATAATCGAAAGAGGTTCTCCTGAAGACCAATCCACTACGACTTCTTGCATATATTCACTGAGCGTAAATTATTCATATTGTGAGGTTGAGACTTAATCGAGAGAGGAGTTTCTACTAAACATTTGAACTAATAATCAAGTGAATTCAAGAGACCCATTTGAATATTAGAAGTGAATTAACTAGAGTTAAATCCCAGAAAATTATCTTGCACCTATCCAATCAACCCATATTTTCTCCCACTGATATTTTCTTTACTTACTTTTGTTGCGATTGTCATTAGTCCATAGCTTTAGATTCTTAGTTAATTTTAGTTAGAAATCATATAAACCTCAATTTTTGATTCTCTTGGATAGAAATCAACCTAGAAACTACGAAAATACTGTTTAAAACCAATCCCTGTGGATACGATATTATACTATACTATCTTTGACTAGCAAGCATATTCAAGTGGTGTTTTGCATTCGTCAAATTTTGGCGTCGTTGCCGGGGTTGGCATTCAATAGTGTTTGAAATAGTTTGTAGTGCTAATTTAGGAATTTTTTTCTTTCTATTTTTTCTTTTTTTACGTTTGGTATTCCTTGACTGTGCGCATGCTACAATTTAGATTGATGCAAGACTCGATCTTCCAAGAAGGAAGTGCTACCATACAAACAAAAAATCGAAAAACAACTGCGACAGTTGAGGAACGAAAAAAATTTCCCTGAGATTATTGATAAGGTTGGGCAATCGTCAACCAAAGAAACTATGGTTGGAGATGATGATAATGTGGATTTGGATGCAAGAGAGGCATCCCAACAGCGAGAAAAAGTTGCACGAGATGCTGAAGAAGCAACTATTAGAGATGCGCGGCGTATTTATGAAGAAGAGAGAGCTTGGAGAATTACTCAGAATCAACCGTTGGCCGCAGACCAGTTCAGAAACATAGCTCCCGCTGCTGAGAGACCACTTGGTAATTATGCTAGACCAGTCTACAACCAAGGATTGTCAAGTATTAGACCACCTCCAGTTGCAGCGAATAATTCTAATTGAAGCAAGGGTCGCTTCAAACGCTTCAAAATTTTTGTGTCTTCAGAGGAAAGATGAACGGATATCCAAATAACCATCTAATGGACTTCGAGGAGATTATGAACACCTTTCAAAATGATGGTGTTTCATAAGATGCAGTTTACTTAAGGGCACTCCCCTTCACGCTCCAACATGATGCAAAGCAGTGGCTTAGAAGCTTGCCTCAAGGATAAATTAGAACATGGGAGGAGATGACCAGAAAATTTCTTGATAAATATTTCTCTTCAGCTAAAACGGGCAAGTTTAGAAGAGAAATCCATAACTTTTTCCAGAAATATATGGAGGCTGTGTTTGAATCTTGGGAGAGGTTTAAGGAGATAGTCAAAAAGTGTCAACATAGTAGAATTGAACTTTGGATGCAACTCCATGATTTTTGGGATGGGTTGACACCGGCCTCATGTAAAACATTGAGTAATACAGTTGGAGGCCCTTTTATGAAAAATACACTAGAGGAGATAGTCACTATTCTTGATGAATTGTCTGAAGATGCAAATCAGTGGACCTCTGAAAGTGCTGAATAAGAAGAGTGACTGGTGTTCACCAGGTTGATGCTAACATATCTGTGCAGGTATAGCTTGATTCCATGGAGAAAGAGATAAGGAAGTTTACCTTAGCCTCGATACAGGGTGATACTCATGCAGCTTGTGATATATGTGGAAGAGGACACCCTACTCATGGGTGCCAAGCCTCAACTGAGGAAGTGAATTATGTGGGAAATTTCAACTTTAATGCAATGGGTCAAGAGGCACCCCAGTTTTTCATGGAGTTCACCTGGAGGTACAACAAATGCATGGCAACAAAATAATTCTAGACCTCAGGGACAAGGAGCGCCAATCTAACAAAATCAACAGAGGCAACAATTTCAGCCTCCACAACCCATTCAATCTGGCTTAGAAGATCTCATGAAGGCCTTTATTTAGATAACTGATGAGAAGCTTGAAATTCATAGTGCAACAATAAGGGAACATGGAGCAACGATCAAGGAAATAAGTATAGGCCTTCAAAATCTTGAGAGACAAGTGGGACAGATTGCAACAATATTATCTGAAAGGATCCCAGGTACTTTGCCAGCTGACACTAAAAGGAACCCCAAAGAAATAATGAATGTTGTAATTTTGAGAAGCGGGCAAGTGTTAAAAGAGCTCACCCCAGTCCAAAAAGATGTGCGACCTGAAAAAGGAAGTCGGGAGCAGCTTAAAAATGAAGTTGATAAGAATAAGAAAGGCAAGAGGACAACTGAGAAAAAGAAGAAGGAAGAGAATTCGAGAAGGGATGAATCTAATGAAGGGAGCAAGCACATGCGTGCTTTACCTTTTCCCAAAAAGTTGTATAGAGAAAGGCTGGACAATTAATTTTAGATATTTCTAGATATGTTGAAACAAGTTAATGTAAATTTTCCATTCACAGAAGTGCTATCCCAAATGCCTAATAAGTAGGGATTTTGACCGCTTATTTGCTCTCTTTTACTTACGTTTTAGCTAAAAAATGCTTAAAGGTATTCTCGAGAATTAATGAAATGAGATTTCATGCAGGAATATTGGGAAGATAGCCAAAGAAGGGAAAATCAACTCAAAAAGGAGTCAAAAATTGGACAAGGACCAAAACAAAGAAAAAATGCTTACTGTGCGGACCGCACAATACTGTGTGCGGCCGCAAACAATGAAGAGGCCTTTTTAGATTTTCTTCAGAGAATGCAGACCGCACAACTATTTTTCGACTGCAAAAGAGAGATTCAGAGAGTTGGAATTTTGGGCAAGCTGAAGATAAGCAGACCCACCATTATTGTGTGGCCGCAGGATGCCAAGTGCGGCCGCACTCACAATTGTGTGGCCCGCAAATGACTAGAATCAGAGAGCCTTTATTGAAGATGTGTGGCCGTAGAAGAAAGTCCAGTCCGAGCCCAATATCAAGTGTGCGACCACACTCAGAAATGTGCAGTCCGCACAAATAGGCGAAGTGCTGCTGCATCCCACTTTTATGCGACCGCAGAAGGCCCAGTTGACCAGTCAAGCTCTGGGTGCGGACCGCACTCAGAATTATGCTGCCGCACAACCTCCGCATGGGCATATTTTTTCAGATATTTTCAGCTTAGTATAAATAGAATTTTTTATCATTTTTAGGGGAGGTTGTATCAGTGTAGAGCACCTGAGCCGTTTTCTTTACTGTTTTGAGTAATATTGTATTAGATTAGCTTCTAAACATTAGATTTTATTTTTATAATTAATTATTATAAATCCTATCTTAATTTCTTCTTTTATTTTTTTATTTTCTATGAGTAGCTAAACTCTTAGCTAGGGTTGTGACCCAACCATAGTATGGGTACTTAATGGTTTATTGAGTTAGGGCTTATGCAAGATCGGATATGTGTTATTTACCCTTGTTCTTGCAAAAATTCTAGAATTAATGGTTGCAAACATTGATCCTTGCCTATTTGACCTAGTCTTTACATGAGAAAGAGAGACTAAGTCTACGAAAACTTGGCTAACTAGGAATATGGGTGAACTCAAGAAATTGATAACCCCAATTAAAGGGTCGAACCTAGAGATAGTAAGACCCGACTACAGCATTTATCACTTGCTTTGTAAAATATCCATTTGGACTTGATAAAGCCAAATTGGACAAAGTCACTCAAACTACCGAGAGTTATAGAGTGAGTAATTGAGTGTGATTGCTATATTGTATCCCGATCAACCAAACATTCCCTAAAGCTTTAAATCCGTTAGGTAACCAACTAGGCGAAAGTCGCAACCCTAGATGCTTTTATCATTTGAAAAACAACCAAAACCAATAATATGTCTCCTAGTTTTATAATTGCAACCAATAGCTCAAAGTAGAAGTAGAAACAACAAACAAGAATGTGGAAGAGTAATCTAAGGCATATCATACAATTACACTAAATATATACCTAATCCCAATTCTAACTCCCTGTGGATTCAACCCCGACTTGCGTTGGATTTTTATTATTTATTCGACCGCCTCACTACCTATATTTGTAGTGTGAGTTTGGGCGAGATCAATTTTTGGCGTCGTTGCCGGGGAGTTAAACGGATTTAGCTATATATCTAGGTTTTTGTATGATTTGTCTTTCTTTCCTTCTGAGTCACTAATTTTGTTTTTGAATTGCTTATAGGTACAATAATGGATCTCAACAATGAGCCCATCGGGAATTTTTCATTGGGGGAGGAAGTGGATGATGATCAAAGAGATGAATTTCTACCTGAACCTCAAATAAACAGGCGAGGTCGAACGCCTCATGATAATGTCCCCGTACCTCCCCCACCTCCACCAAGAGCGGCAGCGCATCAGGTGTTGCCGAATGAGGGTTATGCAAGTGCTATAGTTCCTCCCCTTATTAGGGCCGACAACTTCCAAATCACCAATGTGATGCTTACACTACTTGAGCAACGGGGATTCTTCACCGGGACTCCAAACCAAAATGTTTACAAGCATCTCAAGAGGTTCGTCGATACTTGTTGGGGGAGCAAACAAACAAATATTTCTGAAGATGCACTGCGTTTGAGGCTATTTCCCTTTTCTCTATGGGGAAAGGCATTGGACTGGTTAGAGATATTACCCAATCATTCCATCCATACTTGGGATGAGTTGGCCGAAAAGTTCATTGCCAAATTCTTCTCTCAAGGGCACACGACTACACTATGGGATGAGATTCTAGCGTTCAAGCAAGATCCCAATGAGCCATTGCACGAGATTTAGGAAAGATATCGTACTATGGTTATAGAGTGCCCGAATAATGATATAACCGAGGCCATGATCCAACAAACTTTCTACAGAGGGATCAACACAATAAATCAATGTGTGGTAAATCAACTCGTCGACAGAAACATCATGAACACGCCTTATGCCAAAGCTTGTGAAATTTTTGATGAGATGGCGGATACTTTGTCGGCGTGGCTAAGTAGGGCCAATGTTCCTCAAGGTGACCCAAATGTCATTCACCTATACAAGGAGCTACATGATCATGGTCAAGCTATTGCGGAGTTGACAACCACAATGAACTAACTGGCCAAAGCTCAACTTCAACAAGTTCAAGGGCCGAAACAAGTGAATGCTATGGAAGGTGTGAATATGATGATGAACAAGAGATAACAAAGAGGTCAACAAGTACAAAAACGTCCGGAACAATTTGAGCAAGATAATAGTGGGTATGACCAAGGTGACTCATATAATGAGCAAGAAGAAGAAGTGCAATATGTCAACAATTATTAAGGTCAAAGAAATAATACTCAAGGACAAAATCAACAACAATGGAGATCACAAAGATATCAAGGAAATTGAAACAACCAAAGCCACCAAGGCAATTGGAGTGGTGGTAACAACAATCAAGGTAATTGGGAAAATAACAATAATAAAGGCAATTGAAGTAATCAAGGTAACCAAGGCAATTGGGGAAGCAATCATCAAGGTAATTGGGGTGGCAACAATCAAAGCAATTGGGGTGGCAATAACCAAGGGGGTTGGAACAATAATAACTAAGGGAATTGGGGGTCGGGATTCTAAAGGCCCCGATGTATCAACAACCAAGCAACCCACCTCCATATCCGTCACAAGGTTTTAGTTCCTCCGATAATGAAATGGGATGGATTGAAAATATGTTCAAGCAAATGATGTAGAAAAATGCCGACTTCGATGCTCAATTAACCTCACACAACACTTTTATCCGCAATTTGGAGGTTCGACTTGGCCAAATCTCTCAAACTTTAAACACTAGTCCTAAGGGGGCAGTACCTAGTGAGACGGTGGTGGGAACAATACAGAACATGCCATGGTTGTAACCACGAGAAGAGGATGAGGTGGAGATGCAACCATTTCAAATCAAAGAAGAATTGTGGATGATGATGTGTTGGTTCAAGAAGATGAAATTCCAAGTAATGTGGTTCAAGCTAACGAAGAAGTGAGGATTGACATTGATGAAAGTGTGGAGGAAACCCAAGAGGAAGTGAACCCATATAGGGAACACGTGATTGACATACCGGATCCAGTAGTGCAAAAGGCCAAAGCACCAATGCCAAGGCCATCTCCTTCATATCCTCAAAGGCTCGCAAAGCAAAATAGTGAAAACCAATTCAAGAAATTTATTGATATGATGAAGAGTTTGTCCATTAATGTGTCGTGGGTTGAAGCATTGGAACAAATGCCAGGATATGCAAAGTTCATGAAGGATTTAGTAAAAAAGAAAAGATCAATGAATTGTGAAACAATCAAGATGAAACATCAAGTGAGTGCTATTGTGCACTCAATGGCTCCAAAATTGGAAGATCCTTGCGCCTTCACAATCCCTTTCTCTATTGGGAGAGCCGATTTTGCCAAAGCTTTATGTGATTTGGGGGCAAGTATCAACTTGATGCTCTACTCTGTGTTCATAACGTTGGGAATTGGGCAACTAAGACCCACATCTATGAGCTTGCAAATGACGGATCATACTATGAAGAGGCCATTGGGATTTATTGATGATGTATTAGTTCGTGTTGATAAGTTCATCCTTCCAGCGGACTTTGTGATCCTTGATTGTGAGGTTGACTACGAGGTGCCTATTATCTTGGGTAGACCTTTCCTTGATACAGGTAAGGCCCTAGTTGATGTGGAAGCCGGTGAGTTCACCTTCCGAGTGGGTGATGAAAAAGTGGTTTTTCATGTGTGCAAATCGGTGAGGCAAAATAGCAACGAAGTTTGTTCGTTCATGGATTTAGTGACCGAAGTAATTGTTGATGATGCTAGTGCTGTGATGAATATTAAGGATACCTTTGAAGTTGTGTTGCTTAATCGTGATGATGATGAGAAGGAAGGATTTGTGGAATGTGTCAATGCTTTGCAAGGAATAGGGTCATATACTTATGAGCCCCGAAAATTGTCCTTAGATCTTGAGAACTGGAAGACTCCTCCAAAAAAGCCCTCAATCGAGGAGCCTCCCACCTTGGAGTTAAATCCTTTACCTTCACACCCCAGGTATGATTTTCTTGGCCCTTGTTCCACTTTAGCTGTTATTATTTCCTCTTGCTTGACTAACGTGCAGATAGATTCTACTTTAGCGGTGCTCTAAAAGAGGAAGAAATCTATACGTTGGACATTGGCGGATATTTGGGGTATAAGCCCCGCCTTTTGCATGCACAAGATTATTTTGTATAAGGATGACAAACCCTCTGTGGAACATCAGAGAAGATTAAATAAAGAAATGCAAGAGGTGGTGAATAAGGAGATCATCAAATGGTTGGATGCCGGGGTTGTTTACCCTGTTTCCAATAGCTCGTGGACCTCTCCGGTGCAACATGTCCCAAAGAAAGGGGGCATCACTGTGATAACAAATGAAAAAAATGAATCGATCCCCATAAGAATTGTCATCTGGTGGAGAGTGTGCATGGACTATAGGAAGCTCAACAAAGTCACTCGGAAAAATCATTTTCCGCTTTCATTTCTTGATCAAATGTTGGATAGATTGGCCGGACATGCTTTTTATTGCTTCTTCGATGGATACTCTGTCTACAATCAGATTCTTATTGCTCATGAGGACCAAGAGAATACCACTTTCACTTGTCCGTATGGTACTTTCGCATTCTCGCATATGCCATTTGGGTTATGTAACGCACCGATGACTTTTCAACTGTGTATGATGGCTATCTTCACCGACATGGTGGAGGACTTTCTTGAGGTTTTCATGGATGATATTTCTATGGTGGGGAATTCTTTTGAATAGTGCTTGGACAACTTGGACAAGGTATTGGCAAGATATAAGGAAACTAATTTGGTTTTGAATTGGGAGAAATGCCACTTCATGGTCGAGGAAGGCATTATCCTCGTTCACAAGATTTCAAAGCATGGTATTGAGGTTGATAAACCCAAAATAAAGTGATCTCCAAACTCGCTCCCCTACATCTGTAAAGGGAGTGAGGAGCTTTTTTGGTCATGCGGGGTTCTATCGCCGATTCATCAAGGACTTTTCTAAGGTGGTAAACCCCTTGTGC